>VMRN01000075.1:11931-53550 GCA_010277015.1 Poeciliopsis turrubarensis
CATTTTATTTGATTTTAATCAATATTAAGATATTTCAATTTGTGTGTCAATGTTTTTATTATTAAAGTGTTTTTTCCCTGATTGTAATCAAAGAATGAGCTGTCTTTATTTATTGGAAATAATTTTGAATGCTCATTAAGTGAAAAGATACACTCATATATCTGAAACACAGGGCCGTGCAGAGACCTTTGGAGGGGCAGGGGCTCAAAGTCAAAGAAAGAAGGGCACATTGAACAAGGTCTTAAAATACCTTACAACAACAACATAGAAACAACCCATATTAATTTATTAAAGAATTTAATTGGATTCCACTACATTGTTGCCATCATGCGGGGAAAATGCAAAGCAAATGTAAAATATCAGGAATAAAGTTGCTGTTTCTGCTGCTGACAGTCCTGGAGGGCTGAGTTGATCTGAGACTGTAGCTGTTAAACATACCAGAGGAGAGAAGGTCAAAGGTTATGAAGTTCTGAAATAAGCAAATTTGATATTTTACTAATTAAATCCTAATAATATCTATTTATCCTCCAGAACAACTTGGCTGCAGACTGATTTATAGATCAATAAGCTCAAAGGGATTTAACTCTATGTAATGTTTGATGTTAATATTTATGAGATTTAGAATTATAAGACTGGAATATCAAGGCAAAGAAAATTCAGTCGCTGCTGGTAGGGGCCAATCAGGGCCCTCCAGACATTCAGGGGCCTCAAGAAATAGTTTAATTGTAACACAGACCATAGATCTTAACCTGTAGCATCATTTATAGAGATTGACAATGTTATTACATTTTATTTAATGCATTCAGCAGAGGAAAAAAAAAAAGTACATTTAGGATTTAATTAGAAAGTTTACTTTGTAAAAGTTTAAAGAGTCATCTTGATAGTGTGATTGTTGTGTTACCATGGCAACAATATGGCGTAATCTTTGTGTAGTAGTTGGGTTTGTTCACAAATACATCACAGCAAACAACCAATAATCAGTGATTGATTTTAAACCTGGTCTCCCTCTCACAGATTCACCTTGTCAATATTTAAACATGTTAGTGATGCTGAGGTTCTTAGAGTTTTTTAGTGGGGGGTTCTGTCCAAGGCTCCATATTACCTTGGACCGGCCCTGCATGAACAGCAGCTGTGATGCGCATCTCTGGAATCTACCTGGAACATGAAACACAATTATGCGTCTTTAATTTGGTTCCAATTAAAGACACATTTAAGCCGCCATCATTCAAGATATCCTAAGCATAGATATATAATATTGTCAGACTCAGTGTTGGATCAGATTTTGAGGGAAGGAATGATTCCCTATTTGTCCTGTAAAGTGAACTGATCTAATGAACTCTTGGCGGAGAATCTTCACAACAGCAAGCCCGGTTTATTTCATCTGCAGGACTCTGGCCCCCTCTGCTGGCCGCCATTCGTCACTGCACTCTAGAGTTTATATGGGAAAATGCTTTTCCTTTGATCAGATCTAGAAGTTGAAGTTTGATAAACATTGTCGTGTTTATCAAACTTTAGCAGGCTAAGCTTTACCGTATTAAATATTGCAGAGACGGATCCATATCTGCTGCATGAATTTTAATATTAGTGAGTCTGCTTCAACCTGGGCCCAAATACAGAGACGAGCCCTGCAGGAGGAAAATGATTTTAATGACAAATGCCAAGACATTTGGACACAGCTAGTCTAGTGGTTGTCGTGGAGATTCAGTTCTGTAGGTGTTTCCTAACTGGAAAAAAAAAAATTGTTTCTGTTGTTCAGGCTCTTCAGATCGGAGCAGGATGTTCTGCTGTTTCACATCTGTAAAGTTCTGGTTCTCATCGGGCCTGGATGAGAATAAATTGTTTTCAGTTTTCCAAAGTTGTGGTAAATTGATCATGTCATTATGAAGAAGATATTCGGCACCAAATGGAAACGAAAACAACCTGGAAACGAGCAGAAAGTTTGTGTGGAATAAAAGAGCAGAAAGCTGAGCTGCTGTTTCTGTTGATTTATCTTCCCCTACGGTTTTAAGATTACATTTTTACATTTAGTCAGATTATCTTTGATATTAAAAATCTGAAATATTTAATCATGGCATCAAACTAGAACTGCAAGCAGATGTCGTGGGTTCCTTGCCCCACCCAGCAGGGCTGCACTGTCCACCCACACACAACATTTGGAACAATGCAGCTGCCTATCATACCAACATATTACTATGGGGGGTTTTTCCAGTACATTTCTTTTCAGTGTATTCCCAAGTTTTTTCTTGTGTCTTAAAATTAATTGTTGACCAGCTGACAAAACATTTTTCCACTATACTATAGTCATTTTATTTGGCCATACAATGGAGCCAAATCCACGTTGATTTTAGCCAGCAACATGTCTGAACTTCAACATCTCTTGCCTAACTTAATCTATGGGGAATCCCAAGTTTAAATGAACCATTTAAGCCATCAAATCAATGTAAAGTAATGTTTATTTGACCGTAGTATGACTTGTATTTTTGTATTTGTATTTTTCTGTTTTGTCTCGTTTCCGTTTCACACTTTTTCGCATTAAATCCTCTTCAAATACAACACTGGCCTGTTCCTTGAAGGAAGTGGCGAGAGTTTGGCTCACTGTGAACGCTGGCTTACTTTGGGTGCATTTATCTTCAGGACTGTCCTGCTTTTGAAGCCTCATGGGATAGAAAACCATTCTGGAAAATAGCCGACTTGGTCAACGCGCACAGAGCGCCGGCGATGATGAGACCGATGCATGTGGTGGGGTGGGTGCAGGTGAGTGTAGATGGGTGTAGGTGGGTGCAGGTGGGTGCAGGTGAGTGGAGGTGGGTGCAGGTGGGTGGAGGTGGGTGTAGGTGGGTGTAGGTGGGGGCTGTGAAGAGGAAGGTCCTGCTTGGTTGGGTGAGGAACCCACTATAACTGCTTGGAGTTCTAATTTAGCTTTATCTATCTATTTCATGCTTCCAGGGAGTCACTCGTATGTCGTCCACTAGAGGGCGCTGCGGTGATCCCAGTCTGGATCTCGGTTCTAAACCGAAAAGGTCCGGTCCAGAGTTTATTGAGTCACAGATTAAAATCAGAAGCAGGGAATAATTATAAATATCATTTATTGTAAATCAATACAATCACAGATTCAGCTGATTGATTATACTTACTGAACAGTGAGCGACTCATGCAGTGTTGGTTTATAAAGTGAATAAAATGTTAAAGAATCAGAACCGATCCCGGTCCAAAATAAAGCTCCCAGGTTTCAGGACCTTAGATGATTTTATGTCCTTAATAAAGCACTAAATGACCAGATTATGAGATGATCTGTTGTCATTTAATGTTTCAAGAATCAGAATGAAAAACCTCTGATGCTAAACATCATCAACAAACATGAGGAAGTTCTGGAAGTTCTCAGGTCCATGAATGACTCAGCAGATTACCCAACTAGAACCAACGGAGCCGTTTGGACCTGAAGGGTCCAAACGGCTCTTCAGAACCTGGATATTTCATCCAGGTTCTCCTGGATGAAATATCTACACATTATTGCTTCAAATATTTTAATCTGACTGTATTCTTCACTTCCAGAAAACCCGACTTCATCTAAAGGTTCTGGGACAGGATTCTGCTTGGTTCTGTTTGGGTTCAAAGGTCACGAAGCAAAACATGGTGAGAAACTTCAAACTAGATGAGCTGTAAAGGTGAGAAACCTCAGCAGAGTGGAGGTGACGCTGCTCACGGCGTCGCCACGGCGGATCCGTTCAGATGTTCTGGTCGGATCCGTCAGACGGCCTTGCCCAGGATCAGGACGCTCATGAAGAAGAACATGATGAAGAAGAGCCACATGAAGAAGCGGTCCATGACCTTGGCGACCTTCCTCCACTCTGCGACGCGGCGCTGGGCGGTGCGCTGGTCCTGGTACGACCCGGCGATGGACTCCACGCTCTGCAGCAGCCGCTGGTGCTGGCACACACACCTGGTTCTGACCCGGATCTCCCTCTGGGTCGCCCCGCCGGCCGGCTGCTCTGCCTCTCTCTCCTCGGAGTGGTCGATGGTGACCAGCAGATCCTCCTTCCACACCGCTTCCTGGCCCCCTGCCTGCTGCTCCCCCTCTTGCTCCCCCGCTGGACCCTCCTCTTCCTCGCCTCGCCCCCCCCACGCCCGCCCGTTGACGTCCCAGCTGGCTCCTCTTCCTCTCGACCGGCTGTGGGACTCCTGCCGGGACAGCGGCTGCTTCCTGGACGGCGCCCCCCCCAGGCAGCTGGCCCCCACCTCGCTGACGAAGCAGATCCGTGCCAGGAAGTTGAGGACGAGGAGCTCCGCCCACTTTGGGACGGGCCGGGCCTCTGGGCCACAGTGGTGGATGTTCATGATGAAGATGGTGAGGGCTGTGGAGGCGGTGACCATCGTCATGGTAGCGATGTAGTACTTCCCTGGTGGGACACAGACAGGTTACCATGTGGACTCAGAACCAGGTCAGACATACAGGGCCGGTACCATGTATTCCAGGCACATAGTGCCATTTTATAGCTCAGTAACTATGTTATAAAAATATCAAGTATAATTTCAAAGAAATGCTAGATCCTTATTTAACGCCCTGAAATTGGGCCTCTGTCTCTTTAAGAGGCTCTTGCTCTTTCTGAAGCTCCGCCTCCAGGAAGTCCAACATGGCTCCTCTGTTAACCCTTTACCATTATTACCAGCATTGCTCTGAGAAGTATCTCCCATAATGAGCTCAGCAGCTTCACCAGCTGTTTGCTAATTGCTGCTGGCTAGTCTGAAGGAGCTGAGTGAGGGAGGAGCTGCGCCATGACTGCAGGGCTAGGTCTACCCAGGCGTTTTGCTCAGCTTGAGTGGTTGCCATGGAGATTAAAGGATTTCTCACATGAAGGAATCAAACCAGCACTGCAGGGGAAAACATGATGAAAGCTGAATTTACGTGATACTGCCCCTTTAAACAGAACCAACCCTGACAAAAGCTGACTGACCAACAGATTGTTTTTCCCATTTGATCCACATGGCCGTAACCATGGCAACGAGGTCAAAAAGACATGTATTTATTAAAGCTGAAGATTTCTTAAGTACCTCTCCTCTTTCCTCCTCAGTGTGTGACTTGATGTGTGTGAGACCTGGTGTGTGTGCGTGTGCGTGTGTGTGTGTGTGTGTGTGAGGATTTAAAGCTGCTGCTGCCGGACCTGCCCGGTGCTGAATGGATCGGCAGATCCTGAGCTGTGACTGGTGGATTCGCTGACAGGAAGCATCGACCCGCCGGCTTCCTGCTGATTGCTCTGCCACAGTCATTTACAGCTGATCTGCTGACTCAGCAGGATTTAAACTCTTCTCGGTTCCGCTCTGATGGAGCGACCCGCTGTGGATCCCGGCCAGGAATCTAAATCCTTTAATTAGGAGCGGCAGAGCAGAGCTGGAGGCTTTATCCGTTTATCTGGAAGCCGTTTCCCCCGCGGAGTCAGACCGAAACGCTGCTGCTGCTGCTGCTGCTGCTCATTAAAACTTCCCTCAGAGAAATTACAGGATTCAGTGAGAAAATAACTTCATGCCTCCAGACAGGTTTATTAGATAAAACTGCAGCGTCTCTGTTCTGTACGATTGATTCTGATGATGATCAATGTCACAATAATGTGATTATTAATGTGATTAAACTCGGCTGTTTTACAGATACAGGCTGACATTAAATCTCAGCAACACGGGAAATTAAAAACCTGTTTTTTTTTTGTTTTTTTTTTTAATCTAATGAAGAATCACAGAAATGTACATAATCTCTCACTGCATCACATTAACTTTCATATGGATTTGTCCTAAAGATAAAAAAAAAACAACAAAAAAAAAAACAGAAATATTAAAATTTCTGCCTGAGATCATTTCGGAATAAAACACCGCCACATACTTCTTGTTGTAGTATGGCAGGCTGTTTCTAACATTAAATCAGTTTGATCTGCAATTACATTCTAGCTATCGAAGCTGCTGAAATCCGCAAAGAATTTCCTCTTTCCAGAAAAACACAAACAATGAACTTAAAAGTGCTGCTGTCGAACAACTTAAAACAATATTTGATTTTTAATGAAGATTTTAAGATGTTGTGAAAATCTGGGACATTTTTGACAGAATGATTATCAGTGATGTTTCCTGACATGTCAGAATGTTCATTCAACATTTCTGGAACAGAAAAAAAAAAAACATCTGGATTAAATATCTCTACTTCATTCGAAAACTTAATGACGAGTCAGAATTCCACATGTGTATGAGTCAGTTTTGCTGAGTCATCATTAGGTTTATATCCATATCTGCACTGATATAATATTATATATCTATGCTCAGGCTATCTTGAATGATGGAGTCATTAATGTGTCTTTAATTGGAACCAAATTTAAGACACATTATTGTGCTTCATCTTGACGTTGGATAGCAGACATGTAGAATCCTCCAGTCAGAGACGTTTGCTCTCTGCTGAGGTTCAGGGCAGAGGAAACTCCTCACCGATCAGCGGGACGCTCTCGGACGGCGGCATGCTCTCGGCCACCAGCAGCTGGAACACGGTGAGGGCCAGCAGCACCGTCACGCCCAGCGACACCTTCTCGCCCGAGTCGGCCGGCAGGTAGAAGCCCAGCGGCGCCAGGAAGGAGATCATCATGCAGGGCAGCAGCAGGTTGAAGATGTAGAAAGAGGCGCGGCGCTTCAGGTGCAGCGTGAAGGTGATGTCTGGGTACGGGTCCGAGCAGCAGCCGTACAGGATCACGTTCTTCTTGGCCGGCATGCGCAGAACCTGCGAGGACAGGGGTCAGAGATTGGTCGCAGCAAGCCGGGAAGCGGGCGACCCGGCTGGCGACCTCTCACCTCCCACTCAACGTTAGGGACGAAGTCGGCCAGGTCGGCGCTGTCCAGCGCGTTGAACAGGTCCATCTGGTTCCCATTGTGGGTCCAGGAGCCGAAGGTCAGGTGGCATTGCTGAACGTCGAAGGGGAAGAATGCCACGTCCACCGAACATGAGCTCTTGGTGATGGCCGGCTGGTCCCACGTCACCTGGCCGTCGTTACGCAGCACCACGTTGGTCTCCATGGAGCTGGAGAACTCATCGTCTGCACTGCAGAGAGGCGAGGGTTAAACCTCACAGAAATCACAAGCCCCTCTCACCAGATACAGCCCCGCCCACATACTGTAACTCCTCCCACCTGGAGAACTAATCATCCACACTAAAGTCAGGGAAGGGTGGAGGAAAACACGGCCTCACACCACAAGCACTATCCACCCCACAGCAACCCTGTGCCCTATCCCCACCTCTGCAGTAGCTCCGCCCACTTTACAGTAGCTCCACCCTCTGCCCTATCCCCGCCTCTGCAGTAGCTCCACCCACCTTACAGTAGCTCCACCCTTTGCTCTAGCCCCATCCTCCTGCAGTGGCTCTACCAGCTGCCGTAGCCCCGCTCACCTGTTGTAGAGGACGATGTCGGGCCTCCAGACGTAGCTGCTTGGGATGCGGATGGCGTCCAGGCCGTCGTACTCGTCGCTCCTCCAGCTCAGGAAGGCGTCCATCCACACCTGGCGAACCCACAGGTAGGTGGTCAGGATCTGGTTCCGCTCGTCCTGCAGAGAGCGGAGCGGTGAGAGTGGGGAGCTGCCAAGCGTGCTCAGATGATGCCGGCGGCGGTGGTGTGGTTACCATGTCGATGATCTGGGACAGCGTGATCTGCAGCGTGACATTGATGACGTGGTCGGTGTCATCCACTGGCCGCAGAGCGTTGGTGTAGTTGGAGAAAAGGTCGCTGAGCAGCTTCTGGGCGAAGCGGCCATGGGCCGAAAAGCACCCTGCAGACCGGATTACTCTGGATTATTATGAATTACTCTGGACTATTCATTCTTAAAGGCTCGGTTGATAACTTTTTCTCATGTTTCTTTAATTTCTCTTTTCAAACGTTAAACTTGTCCAGGAGTTTTTGTCCTCTGATCTGATTGTGAATCGTTTCTAATCCGCAGCGCTTTCTGCTGCAGCTGATGCATTCCCTCCTTAATTAACCTGATCATCACCTCAGCCTTAATCTGGAACAGCAGGATTACACTAATCCACTCATTAATGAGGAACAAGATCAGAATCTGATTCAACTCTATTAGAAATTAAAGTTGTTCAGCATTCTTTTCACGAGTTCATATTTCTGTATTTATTATGTTTGATTGGTTTGATGCCTGCAGCTGCAGACCAATCAGACGAGAGAACCCTGCAGGCGATCCATCAGAACCTGATCTCCGGTTCTTCCCGTCTCCATAAATCAGGAATGAAATCCATGAACGGCCCAGAACCAGCAGCAGAACCAACTGGGCCTGCTAAGGTTCTGTTGCAATCCCATCCTGGCCCAAAGCTGCTGGGTTCTGATGAAATGAGGTCCAGATGAATTATAACTAGAACATGAATGAACCTGCTGTGGTTCTGAAGGAAACAAGAATAAAACCCAGTGAGTCTCTGTGGCTGTTGGAAGTGAACCGGGTTTTTGTTCGGCTCGGTTCTGGTCCGATTCATGTTTCACTGAGTTGAGCAGCAGCTCGTTGAACTAAAAAGGAGCGGCTGCTGCGGTGCTGACCTTCAGATTCCTGAGGACAGGAGATGCTGCTGCTCTGGACAAACATGGACATGCTGACTAGGCCAGGTTCTGGCCCGGTTCTGGCCCACTATCTGCACCAGCTGGGGCTGTTTGTCAGAACCTGGCGGCCTTTAGCGCGTCTGGGAGATAATCTGAGACGGGCTGCCTCCCACGTCTCTCTGGGCTAAATATTTACCTTGTTAGGCTGATTCTTTCTGGCGGCCATCTTGCCTCTGGGGTTATTTACCTCCAGATTAGATCATCTTCCTGCTCAACTTCCCTCTGTTTACCTCATGTCTAACCCTTGTTACTCAGCGTGCGCTTTAACTCTAAGGACCAAATCACAACCTGAATCAGATACAGATCAAAGTTACCATAAACATTTCCTTGTGCTGCATTACATCATGAAATATTTTCTGCTGCCTCGTTAATAAACCCCAACACCTGATTGATTCAGCTTTCGTCCGGGGAACCAATCAGGTGACGCCTCACAAATCAACATCATGGTTAGTCCTCAAGCCACAACTTTTACTCAATAATACCAATAACTTAAAGAAACATTTTATTTAACTGAATGAATATGATGCGTCAGGAGGCATGAAGAGGTCAGAGGCTCTCTGTCTGTCTCTCTGTCTGTCTGTCTGTCTGTCTGTCTGTCTGTCTGTCTGTCTGTCTGTCTGTCTGTCTGTCTGTCTGTCTGTCTGTCGCTTCTTCTTTCTTCAGCTTCAGAGAAACAATCCTGGGTCCAATCAAATCACCAGAACCATCTTCCTGTTTCTGTCTGAACTGTCGGTCAGACAGAAACACACTTTCTGGTCAGATGGTTGGTCCAGGTCCGATTATCTGGTTCTGAAATGATCCAGACATGTGAGCTAATGCTAACATGGACGGACAGCTAACAGCTGTTAGTTTCCCATGGACATTAATAATAATAATAATAATAATAATAATACATTATTAACAAAAATATTAATATAGTAACATTTATTATTATTATTATTATTATTATTATTATTGTTATTATTATCATTATTATTATTATCATCATTAAATTATTAGTAATAGTAAAAAGTAATAAAGTTCACAGTAAGCCAGTTCTTCCTGTCCCTCCGTTACATTTCATAAACTGGACTGGAATGTTCTGGTCGTTTATTTCTGTCTCTTGTGATTCTGGTCCTTAAAGCACTAGATGTCCATAAGCTCCTCCCCCCTCAGCATAATGCTGCCTCCACCAGATCACCATCAGATCACACTGGAGCAGAACCCACCAGAACCAGAAGAACTCAGCTCGTGAAGCTCAGCTACTTGGAAGGTTCTGGTCCAGAGGACTAGTGGACCAGAACCAGGTTACAGAAAACCAAACCAGCCAGATAGAACTGATTAAATGTTACCAGAGAGAACACGGAGAACCTCCAGACAGGTTCTGGATCTGGTTCTGCTGGATCAACTCAGTGAACCTAGATTGAAGGTTCTGGTTCTGATGAGAAAAAGTTCTGCTGATGTTCTGCTTTGATGCTTCAGAAGCTGCTGGTTCAGAAACTGGACCGGACCGGGAGGTTCTGCTTCACTTTTTTACAACCTTGGTTCTGTCAGAACAGAAACTGTTCTTAAATGTTTCTGTCCTGAAGGTTCTGACCCATTCCACTACATCTCACTTCCCAGCAGAACCAGAACCAGTCTGTAAAGGTCCTGACTTCTGTCCTGCAGGTGGGATGTGATGGACTCTGTCCGTCTGGAACCTCCACAGAACCGGCTCTGTTCTCAGAATAAAGCATCAGAACTTTGTGTCTAAGTACCAGTAGAGGATCCGGTTCTGGTTCTGGTCCAACCCGAGTGCAGACCCACATTAAGCTGTTCTTACCTGGAAGCAGCAGCAGCAGCAGGACGGCCGAGGTTCTGCAGCAGAGCTCCATCCTGGTTCTGATCCGATAGCCCGACTGGGTCCAGCCTGAGGAGGAGAGGGAAGAGGAGGGGCTGAGGCAGAGGATGGTGATGGTGATGAAGGTCTGAGCGTGTGCAGTAGAGCTCTGGTCTCTGATGTATGAGGAGTATTTAGTGCTCCTCTGGCTCTGCTCCATGTTAGGACAAAACTCTGCAGGACACTGTCCACCGAGCCTGGAGGACAGACCTGGTTCGGTCCACAGAACCAGGTCTGGTTCTGCTCACCCAAAGCTCCACCAGTCAGTTCCTCTTTGATCCAGTTAAAGAAGACAGACTGCAGTTCATCTGATTCACGATTGAATTCAGTTTTTTGAAGATTTTTGTCTGAGCATGCCAGGTTCAGTTCAGTTGAGTTCAGTTCATCAGTTCAGTTCATTCATCGATTCATTCCACTTGATCCTGGCTGTCAGTGCAGAAAGCTGAATTCATTGTTCAGATGAGATTAAAAAGTTTCTAAGGAAACACAGCCACATGCTCATCGTGCAGCTCTGGAGACGGGACTTCCTGTAGAATGTGTTACAGTGAAAGTAACACTTTCACTGGAAACCAAGCTGACTTTTTCTCCTACTGCTCTCCACTCTGCATTATCTGCGGTTATTCCAGCTCTTAACTTTTTGTTTTTTTCTCAGTTATTTCTACACCTGCCCTGTGTTCTGATTGGCTGATTCCCTGCTGGAGGCGGGGCATCACCAGTCATGATGCTGCCATCACCTCATCGTTTTTCTGTCTCCTGCTGTTAACTTTTTACTGTAACACAGAAAGTTCTCCTGGTTCAGTTTTTCTGCTCTGTCAAGCCCATCGCACTGACCGGGTTCTGGTTCTGCTGGAGTTTTTTTTTCCTGTTGAAGTCAAGCTACTCCTGCTGGTCAGGAGTAGCTCTGCCAGGTTTCCATAGAAACTGAACTGATTTAATATGCCTCCATTTAAATGTTAAAATAGAAAATAAAAGAAAGTATTTTTATGAGAACAGAAGATCAAACATTCCTGCTGTGAACAGAACCAGAACCAGAACCAAGACCAGGATCAAAACCAGAACCAGAAACAGCTGATGGTTCTGGAGTTTCTGGCCCAGTTTCCCAGCTGCTGAACGACCGAGAATGTGACGTCAGCTGAGTGTCCAGCAGGGGGCGCCAGAGACTTTTAAATCAGCAGGATCAGGTTCAGCTGCTGGGTTAGGGTTACCACCGGGCAGCAGGTCAAAGGTTTTGCTTTTGCTTTTGGATGTTTCTGATATTTATATATTGATTCATTATTATTAATTTATTTGCTCTGCCTTCTGGAGTTGTTATTTTTTAACTAGGTTTGCTGTCTTGCAACATCATAATAAATTAATTCTGATTTTGATCTGGTGGGCAGCAGCACCAGATCTGGAACAGAACCAGAACCACAGCAGAACCAGAACATAATCTGCATTCTTCATTAGGTTGTTTGGCCTCTTCAGGTCCTTGATTCTGGTTCTGGCTCTGGTCTGGCGAAATTCTGGAGGTGTAAAAGGAATCTTCAGTCAGAAGTGTCAGAAGACTGCTTTAGTACAGACTGCTACAGGAGGCTGTTCCTGTCTGTTAACTTACTGATTGATTTGAGTCATAAAATCTATAACATTTCATTTCCCCTCTTGAGCAATAAAGCATTTCTGAATAGACCAAAAAGGATTAATGATTTATAAATGTTCATGTTTCAGTTAGATGTTTATATGAAATAAAATTTTTCTTTGATTTAATGCATAAGAAATAAGCAGATTTGAATGTGATTTAGTGACAAATTGTATGGGAAGTTATGTGTTTGTTTGTTTTTGTTTTTTGTTTTATAGTTATTTCGAACAAATAACATGAACATCCATACAAATGTTAACTCAAAGGCAAATATTAAAATATTAAAAATATTAAAACAAATAAAGAATAATTACAGATATTGAGGGTGTTGATGTTAAAGTCTAGAAAGACAAAACTTCATTAAATATATATACATTGGTAAAATAAAATGATGTGTACTTTTTCAGTTAGGTTTTCATAAAATCTCAAAACTATATTCAAATACTTATGAAGAAGGGTATATTGTAGCAAAAATAACAATAAGGACAAAAAAAGAAAATAAAGAAATAACTTATGAGATTAAGTTAAATTTTGGGGGAAGAGTTAAAGTTTTCACCAATTTTTTATTATTAAAGTTCAGTTTTTCAACAGAGGCAATATACGTTTTAAGTCAGTTTCTTGAAAATAATTAAAAGATGATTCTTTCATTCCATTTCAGTTATGCGTTTGTTCTTTCACTTCTGAACGTTATGTAATGCCACGCCCCCTCACTATGATTGGCTGAGCAGACCGTCACTCCAAACAGACCCAGCCAATGGTAGTGCGCGGATGAAGATACAAACTAATACAAACTATCCGCCGCCATGTTGTATCTCCGCGGCCCGGAGGGACGTCCGGTCGTAAATAGTAAATGACGGTACCGCCCGCTGGGCCGCTGACTGGACTGGACCACTGCAGGACGCCATGAGCCGCCCGTCCTCAGCCGGAGGTGGAGGACTGGGAGCCGGTAAAGCAGGCGGGGGAAAGCACGGAGGCTCCGGAGGCACCGCTTCTGCTGCCGCCGCCGCAGCCGCTGCCGCGGCCGCAGCAGTGGCAGCTGCCGCCGGTGTAGGCTCCGTCCCTGGCTCGGGTTCCGCCGCCGCGTCCTCCTCCGGGTCGTTGCCGCCCGCCGCGGCTCTCCCCGGTCAGCCCCCGGAGCTGACGGCGCTGTTCGAGTGCCCGGTGTGCTTCGACTACGTTCTGCCGCCTATCC
The DNA here is from genome assembly GCA_010277015.1 of Poeciliopsis turrubarensis. Lineage (NCBI taxonomy): Eukaryota > Metazoa > Chordata > Actinopteri > Cyprinodontiformes > Poeciliidae > Poeciliopsis > Poeciliopsis turrubarensis. Next base: position 25,209 of record VMRN01000075.1, read on the forward strand.
TGCAGTGCCAGGCGGGTCACCTGGTCTGCAACCCGTGCCGCCAGAAGCTGAGCTGCTGCCCGACCTGCCGCGGCCCGCTCAGCCCCAGCATCCGGAATCTGGCCATGGAGAAGGTGGCCTCCACGTTGCCGTTCCCTTGCAAGGTAAGGCATCGGACCTGACCGGACCGGTTCGAGCCGGGGCCGGGAGACACCGCTCACTCCGCTCGACGCTTCCACTGCATGCGCGCGCGCCGGGTGACGTGAAGGGGATTCCTTCTGAATCAAAACAAAGCTAGAGGCTGGAGCCGGTTCTGGTCCAGAAACAGAACCAGGAATGAGATATTCAGGTGGTCAGAGCGCAGGAGTCTGGTTCTGGTTCTGGTCCCTCAGGAACCAGAGATGGGGTTCAGTATGATCCTTTTCTGGAATAAATATTATTGTTAATTCAATGTTGATCTGGTTCTGGAGCTGTTTGGGTCAGGTTCTGGTTCTGCTTCTCGGTGTAACAGAACCTGCCGTCTCTTGTTCTGTTACAGACACATTAAAGTTGAAGTGGATTGGACTGAAATCTGAGTCATGACCTCTGACCTGATCTGGGTTTTGGTTCTGGTTCTACACATCAGTATCAGAAGAGTGTCCTCTTAACTCTGGGAGATTTTTTCTCATCAAAACAGCATATATATATATATATATGTATAGTTTCATGATGTTTTTTTCTGGTAAAATTGTCTTTATTCTGCTAAAATTATTATTTTCATTCTAGTAATCAAACCTTTGGCTCTGATTTGCTGCTGTTCAGGAATAAAAAACACTTTAACTATATTTTTTATTATTTATCATTTGTTTTTAGAAAAGAAAGTGAGGGGAAAAGAAATTGTTCAAATCTGATCTGGTTGGAAAAACTCAGATTTTATTTTTAAGCAGCAGAACCAGAACCTGTAGAACCCAGACATCCAGTTCTGGTTCTCTTCTGGTTGTGACCTGGTTCCGGTCCGTTCCCCTCTCCCTGCAGTACTCTGGTTCCGGCTGCCTGCTGGTCCTCCACCACAGCCAGAAGGCCGACCATGAGGAGCTGTGTGAGTTCAGGCCGTACACCTGTCCCTGCCCTGGAGCCACCTGCAAGTGGGCGGGGCCTTTGGAGGCCGTCATGCCACACCTGATGCACACGCACAAGTCCATCACCACACTGCAGGTCAGAACACATACACACACACACCTGTCTGGAGTCCAGTCAGCACCAGCAGAACTAGTTCTACTGAACACCTGGAAACTGTTAATCATTAGAATAATCGATCAGTAAACCATTCAATATTTCCCTTCAGATATCCTGATTCTGACCACAGTTATGTAAACTTCTGAGTTCATGGAGAAAAAAACTGCAGGTTTTCATCAGAACTGGTTCAGCTGGTTCTGACTAGAACCCAGATGACTGGTTCTGATTGGACAATAAATCAATAACTAAAGCTTTAAAGAGGGGATCAGTATCAATAAATAAAATGTCTGAATGAATGTTCCATATTTTCACTGATCTATGACCCCAAACTGCACAGCATTCTGGGAGATGTAGGCTTTAGCCAATTACACTGGATCAGCAAGGCTTAATTTCTGGTTGCCTGGCAACATCGTGCTGGGTAAAAGACATTTTCAAATTCCCCCCTGACTTTGGTTGCCTAGCAATAGTCTGGGTGTAGACACAGCAGCAGTTTATGGTTTCTCCACTTTGCCTCGGAACCTCTTTGAAATCAAAATATGGAGTGAAAATTGGACAAAAGGTTAAAGGTCACATCACCAGTTCTGCTGTATGTCCAATAATAAAAAAACTGATCAATAATTGTCAATATAATAAAGTTTTCTAGCTGTACCGTCGAGGCCTGAGCATAAGTGTTGTATTTGAGCTACAGGTCAGAGGTCAGCATTCTGTCTCTCCACAGGGCGAGGACATCGTGTTCCTGGCGACGGACATCTCGCTGCCCGGCGCCGTGGACTGGGTCATGATGCAGTCCTGCTTCAGCCACCACTTCATGCTGGTTCTGGAGAAGCAGGAGAAGTTCGAGGGCCACCAGCAGTTCTTCGCGGTGGTTCTGCTCATCGGCGCCCGCAAGCAAGCCCAGAACTTCGCCTACCGCCTGGAACTCAACGGAAATCGTCGCCGCCTCACCTGGGAGGCCACGCCCCGCTCAATCCACGACGGCGTGGCGGCAGCCATCTTGAACAGCGACTGCCTGGTGTTCGACACGTCCGTCGCTCACTTGTTCGCCGACAACGGAAACCTGGGCATCAACGTCACCATCTCCATGTGCTGAGGACGGCCCGGTACCGACACGACCCGGTCCAAATCGGGTCTGATGTAAACTGTTGAAATAAAAGTTCTGCTGGTTCTGGTTCATTCAATGATCTGTGGATCAGAACATTGTCCAACTCGGAGACAGAACTGTGTCAGTTTGTTGGACCCATGCAGCTGGCAGAACCTTACGGGTTCATAGCCCATTTCTCCAGGGTTCAGATCTGAACAGACAGAACTCTGACTGGGTTCTGTCACATGACCTTTGGTCTTCTGTTGGCAGAACTTCCACATCATCAACTGGTTCCTGCAGAAATTCTCTTATCAGCAGGGGCCAGAACCAGTTATGGTTCTGGTGTTTCCCTTCAGCTTTGAGAGGAGAACCAGAACCTCCAAGATGACTTCAGGTTGGCTGCAAATCAGAACCCCTGGGTCTGGATCAGTAGAACAACCCAACAGAACCATGTGTTCCTGACTCTGTTCTGAAGGGCTCTCGAGCCAAACCGGACCAACCCTGGGATTGGGAGGTTGCTGGTTCTGATCCAGCAGCGAACAGTTCACCACCACCGCCTTACTTTTCTACCGCTGCCCTCTTTCTGTGCTGCTGAAGTTCTGATGAGACCCGCTGGACCCGGAGTACTGCTCAGCTCTACAGAACCACCGAGACAGAACCAGAACACAAACAGTTCAGGTTGACTAATGACTGCAGCAGGAAGATACCTCAGAACTCCTCCAGAACCCCTCAGATGGCGGGAACTGGACCCTGACTGCAGCTCAGGACATGCTAATTCAGCAGAATCTGCAGATTTGGGGTTAAAGTTCAAGCTTAGAATATTTAAAGCTACTATAGACATCAGTTTATCTGAGCAGAAGAAGAAACTTCTGCAAATTCTTTTGTTATTAGGGCCTTTAAACTTCCTGCTGAGGCCGGAGTGAAACCTCCGGCCCTTTAAAACATTCCAGGTAGTTAAACCTCACAGACACCATCAATCAACATATGAATGTAAAACACCTTGAATACATCAATAAGGAATAAAATCTACCTGATGCTCCATCAGCCCACCATTACACTGAGGCTAGCTTAGCATCGTTAGCATGCTAGCTGTTGGGTTCCAAATAAATTTCTGACTGATGAGGAGATGAGCTTCAGATGTTGAACATAAACACTGTCCTTTAGTTGGTCTATGATTTGGTTAAACTGGTTCCGGGTCAGTGTGCTGGTCCAGTCCTCGCTGAGATAATCTGAATAAAATCGGATTGTCAGATTCAGTTAGATCCAAGTCCCGTCTGAATCCCTTCAAACACTCCTTATGGAAAATAACTTATTTTTCTCTATTTAAAAAACAAAAAAAAACAAACAGATATCAGGCATCCAAATAGACATTAAATATTCAGCTCTGACCTCAAAACCGCCCCAGTTTGGTTGGCAAACGATGAGAGATGCTAATATTGTTAGCCTGGATGCTTGGTACAATAATAAGGATTTATCAGAACTTTTTCACTTGCAAGTGAAAAAGTTGTGACATCAAAGACTGACTTCTTGTTGATTTAAAATACTTCCTGTTTCCTTAAGCCCCCAACGCTTTATTCTGATTGGCCAGTTTAAAACAACCTACAGAAAAATGTGTGAATTATTTCCACTGTTTGCTGTCTGGAGGTAGATTCATCTTTTTCAGATGTTGTAACCAAATAAAAGCGTGAATAAATAATGATTTTATTTGCTTTATTATTTTCTGTGTCAGAAGCATTCAGTTCTGTCTGGATAAACCCAGATCAGACCCCGGTCCAGACCAGTGACTCAGAAAAGGAGGGAATCACCATAGTAACCAGTGACTCAGCATTTTCCAGCTTTTTTTCCTGCTATTGAACTTCAAACATTTCTCAGAAATGAAAGTTTCAGCCAACATTTAATCTTTTTTTATTATTAAACTGATCTGTAAAAGTCTTTTTTTTGTTTCTGCTGCAGTTTCTGGCCAGCGCCCCCTGGTGGCGGGACGCCATGCAGCTACAGCAGCAGCAGGATGTGACATCACATGAAACACGTTTGAAAAGAAATTAAAACGATTTCAGCAACCATCGTCTTCATCTACGCTCCGTCTCTCGTCTCCAGATGTCGCTGTCTCTTCTTCGGCTGTCCTCTCTGTCCCTCCATCTGTCCTCTCTGTCTTCCTCTCTCCTGTCCTCTCTTCTTCTACCATCATCTCTCCTACCTGTCTCTCTGTCCCTGACGTCTCTCACCCTCCTTTCCATCTCTCTGTCATCTCTCCTTCTGTCCCTGTTGTCTCTGTCCTCTCTTCTGTCCATCTCTCTGTCCGTGGAGAGATGGACCCGGGGTTCCCTCCCTCTGTCCGGCAGCCCCTGGTGGTTGTACTTGTCATAGGCTGCGTCCTGTTTCTCCTCTTTGACACGGATGGCTGCAGGAGGACGAGGAGACGAATCGGTCGAGGAAGATGAATCTCTGTTCTTTTTCTTCTTCTTTTCCTTCTTCTCTTTCTTTTTCTTCTTCTTCTCTTTCTTATCTGAGGGAAATGAAAACAGAAAAAGAAGACATTAAGAGGTGTCTGGTTTTGGGTTGGGAGTTTCTTGTCAGCAGAAAATGACCTCACCCTTCTTGGCTTTCTTCACGGGGACCTCCTGCTGCTCGTCTTCCTCAGAGGGGGCGGCAGCAGCAAGTTCAGTGGGTGCACAGCCGTCTTCTCTGAGACGCTTGGTGATGTCATCAATGTCCTCGTGGTCTTTGGGAGGACGGTAGTTCTTCACATGGTCCACCCGAATGGTCCGCCCCTTGATCTGGAGACCAGAAGCATGTCAGTACCAGCTTCTGGTGCCGCCCACTGCCTCTGAGCAGGGGGGGAGGGGCTTCTCAGCATGCTCACCTTGATGCCGTTGAAGTTGTCCACAGCCAGGATGGTGCTCCTCTGGTCCTCGTAGCAGACGAAACAGAAGCCTTTGGACTTGCCCGTCTTCTTGTCCCTCACCAGGTTGATGTTGACGATCTCGCCGTACCTGACCGGAACGTAGCGTTAGCGCCATGCTGGCAGGACGACCTGTGGAGGTCAGAGCGAGCGGGACTTACTGGGAAAAGACGCAGATCAGGTCGCCCTCTGTCAGCTCGTAGGGAAACCCACCTGCAGGACCACAACACACACACACGCACGCACGCACACACACAGCTGATGACTCACAGTGTAGGTCATCATTCACACCCTGTTACATCACTTCCTGTCTGGACCTGGACGGAAATACGGACGACTAAAACAGTGAAAACTAACTGCATTATTATTACTTACATTTTAATGTCTTATTTCCAACATTTCCTTTTTGAATCTTTGTACTAATTAATGGATTAAACAATCATCGTAAATTCTTTATAATTTCATGAATGTTTTTGTAATTTTTTTTTGTGTTTTTTACTGATCAAAATTTATTATTTTGTGAAACTATTTTAGAAATATCTACAACAATTTTGCACTTTTTTTCCTCTTGATGTTCTCTTTGAAATTCACAAATAGAAACAATTTGAGAAAAAATAAATAGACAAATTGAACATTTTTATTCTTTAAAGACTTGGATCATGAATAAAAACTAGACATTAAGTCAGGCTGAAGCAGCAGCAGAGACACAGAGTCACTTAAACTATGATTTTCGTCATTTTTACAGAAAATTTGGAATAAACTCAGTTATTTGTTACTGTTAAGAACTGGAGGAATTTATAATCACATTTTGAAATGAGGCAACGTTTGACAGAACAATAGTAAACCAAGTTTATTGAATGACTTAGACATCAGTTAGGATCTTATTCTCCTAGCTGAGCTGTGTCTGTAGTAGCTGCAGATTTCTGGCCACTTCAGGCCTCCGTAGAAACGTGTCAGGTGAAGACCTCACCAACGAAGATCCAGGCGCTGTCCCTGTACTCGCTGTGCCAGGACACGGCCTCCTTGATGCCCAGGTCGGCCTCGCGCTCGTTCAGCTCATTGATCAGCTTCACTTTCGTCAGCGGACTGCAGACAACACAGAACCGCCGAGTCGGACTCAACAACCAAACTGGACAAATTAGGACATCAAGTTTAATAAATCCATGCATGGTTTAAATATTTATCTCCTTATAACAGACAAAGGAGCTGTTCTGCATTAGTCTCATCCATCCCCCGGTGTGAGGTCAGGTCAAATTTATTTCACATCTTACTGAGGACTTTCTCCTTCTTTGCTGCCCTCCTGGGGCTAAGCCCCCCTGGAGGTTGCATCCTAAAACCGGCCCTGCCGTCAGGTTAAAGACTAAACCAATCCAACCTCCGAGTTCCAGCATGAAACTTCTGGTAGCCAGGGGAACCTTTCACATCAAATCACATAACTAAATAAGGTTGAATCATCTTAAAATCCTCAGTAAGAAACTGGTCCAGAACTAAAATTATAAAGTTTTGGCGTTATCGTGTGAGCCGATCTAGAGAACACCATATTTCTGTCTCTGTGGATGTTCTAGTTTGGGTTTGTTTTCATTTATCAGCCGGTTATTGACAGGCGTAAGTTTAAAGTGGTCAGATTGTGAATGAGGTCCGGGGAGGAGCGGAAGAGCGGCTGCATCCCGGACCAGCGGCGGATGCTGGTCGGGTACAGTCTGAAGGAAGAGGTCCTCAGGTCATCGGTGCACTGCCAGCAGAAAAGCAGCCCGAATGGAGGAGAAAATCACTTACTTCATGGTTGAATACAGCTCCGAGGAAGCAGCGTGAGGAGGAAAATGTCTACTCTGTTTACATGAACAACTTCCGCTTCAAAACTCTCCTCTACTGCCACCTAACGGTCAGATTAATGCAGTGCTAGTTAGTTATTAAAACGTATCTACTGTAAATCACCTGAGAGTTTAAAAGATGAAATAATTAAATAACGTAAATTAGATAAACTGTAATGAGATTTGAATATTTTTCCTTCCCAATGAACCAGAAAAAAACAATCCGTTCTACTCCCCGCCTTTAGGGGGCGCTGTGAAGCTAGCTGTTAGCTGTTGAGCCGGTTTAAAGTCTGCCTGGTCTGCTCGTAAACGTTTCATTTATGCCTAATTTGACCGCTAAATATTTCAGAAAAATAGCTTATTCCGGCATTAATCAGTCTGATGTGAGCTAGAGTCATGAAATATCTTCCGTTTTAAAATAATTTAGCTAAATGTAATAACCTAGCTGCTAAATTAGCTCTTCTGCTGTTAACTGAGGCAACTTAAACTTTCAGGATTTTCATGTAAATAAACCGAACCGAACTGAACCAGGTCCAGCTCTTAACTTCAGTGGTGAGTACATTTAATGTAAACTTATTTAAAGCTTCCTGACAGTTTCTGAAGGTTTCTGTTTGGTGGAACAGAGAGGGATGAAAGTGAAACGTCACAGCAGCGGAGGTGAATAAAGTAGAAATAAAAGAAGGTAGAGGACGTTAGGGACTGGGGTCAAAGGTCCAAAGATTCTGGAAAAGAGGCAAAGTCATTTTATTATTATAAAAGATTTCGGCAACAAGGTAATTTAAATAGTTATGGAACGGGCTTCCATAAATAGTTTTGCATGATTAGAAGGAAAAAAAAAACAACAAACAAGCAACAACAACAACAACAAAAAAAAAAAATGACACAGCAGGCTGGAGGTTGAAAAACAGACACAGGTTATGATGCTCCACAACTCAACAAATCAACTCTAACCAGGTGGGTTTCTGCCTGGTTTTGAAGAGACTCAATGTTTCGGCTCGTTTTCAGTTTTCTGGAAGTTTGTTCCAGATCTATGGTGCATAGAAACTGAATGCTGCTTCGACATGTTTGGTTCTGTTTCAGACCTGGTTCTGGTCTAAACTGGCTGAGCTCCCAGTAAAATCAACTGGGCTCTTTTCTGACCAATCAGAATGTAGCCTTAGCTGTGCCAGGTTTGGGTCAGATCTTTTGCTCCTCCTGTCAAACAGGGGGCGCTTTGGAGCTCAGCCTGTGGTAACCTTCTGTTTGTCTCAGAAGGATCAAGACGACAACAATGATGATCTCTCAGCTCTTCATCTTGTCCTCCAAGGGCGACCACCTCATCTACAAGGACTGTATCCTTCTGACCCGATTAGCTTCTGGTCCTGGTCCTGGTCTTAGTTATGGTTCTGGGTCTGGATCTGTTACTGGTCATCCCGGCATCAGCCAATCAGAGTTCGGCTTTTTTTTTGTTTTCCAACACTTGACTCTGAGACTCAGACCGTGGAGAGGCAGGAAGTGATGTCATCGACGTTTTCTATGAGAAGGTCACAGCGCTGACGGGAGACCAGCCACCCGTTGTCATGGTAATGCTGCCGTCCCTCTCTTCCTTCCTCCATTCCTCCATCTGACCCTCTGTTTTCCTACAGAGTCATAAAGACCTCCACTTCGTCCACATCAGGCAGGGCGGTCTCTACTGGGTTGCCACGACGACAGCTGACTCCTCTCCATTTAGCATCATCGAGTTCCTGAACAGGTTGGTGTTGGTTCCCCTCCAGCTGCTGACTCCTCGGCCAGTGGTGACCTCTAACCTCTGCTCCAGGCTCAGTGGCCTGGTGAAGGATTACTGTGGCAGCCTGTCAGAAAAGGCCGTTCAGATGAACTTCGCACTGATCTACGAGCTGCTGGACGAGGTGCTGGTGAGTCTGTGGCCACAGGGTCGCTGCTGTTGGTCTGACCAACAGCAGCGACGCCCTGAGCCAGAGCCGTAGCTCCGCCCACACACACAGAGCACTTTGTGTTACTGTTACTCATAGTAATGAGATATTTAACTGAAAATGTGTGAAGAACGTCAATAAATATAAAAAATCTCTAGGACTGATCAAGTTTTTCAGTCTGCATTTAAAAATTGGAGACTGAAAGGCCTTACTACACTGAAAAATGTGTATATCAACAAAACGTTCGCTTCATTTGCAATGTTGAGGGACTGTTTCTCTCTTACGGATGCAGATTTTGTCAGATATTTGCAAATTAGAAATGACATTCGACTTAACATCCCAAATTTTGAATCTCTGGAAGAAAATAAAATATGCAAAATGCTGCTGGGCTCTCCAGAATAAAAAATAATAATTTCAAGCCTTATTGACATCTTTGCAGAGCAAATAAATTTAGCCACAAACTCCTTGAGGGCTGCGTGGGAGGAGGAGCAAGGTTTATATATATATATATATATATATGCTTCATACTCTTGTGTATGATTTATGTATGCTGTATTTTCAAAACTTAATAAATATTTGTATTAAATAAGAAAAGAGAGACCGGAGGAAGGATCCATGTCCATTTGTCCACCTGTCCTGGTCTAGACATAGATCCATCTGTCAGTCTGAATAATCATTTTGCTCCAGTGTTCAGGCTGTGACTTCATGTCTCCAGGACTACGGCTACGTCCAAATGACATCATCAGACGTCCTGAAGAACTTCATCCAATCAGAGGCCGTCTCCTCCAAACCCTTCAGCCTCTTTGACCTCAGCAACGTGGGGCTGGTACGTATCTCCCCCTACTGGGGCCCCGAGTCATTACCTCTATCTCAGCCGGGCCCTGGTCACAACCTGATCAGAACCTGATCAGAACCACATCAGGCTGATTTCATCAGCAGAGGTTCTGCTCTTCAGGTCCAGCAGTCTGGGCTGAGTTGGACCAACATCTCCAACTCGTTGTTCTTGTCCAGGTTCCAAGTGAAGCCGAGCTTATCTGGTAGAATCTGGACCCGTGGTGCTGGATCTGATAGTTCTGGTTGTTCTTTGTTGCAGTTCGGAGCAGAAACCCAGCAGAATAAAGTTGCTCCCAGTTCTGCTGCCACCAGACCGATCCAGTCCAGCAGGGACCCGGTAACAACACTCTGGCTGTGTTCGACCAGAACTGGACAGATGGTTCTGATGACTGACGTGGTTCTGTTGTTCTCCAGGGAGGGAAGAGCGAGATCTTTGTGGACGTGATCGAGAAGATGTCGGTGGTGATCGGCTCCAACGTGAGTTCAGTCCAGGTTCTCCAAGACCAGTAATATCCAGAACCAGAATGACATTCTGGAGGTTCTGGAGGTCCAGACTCAGAAATAGAACCCAACAAACCCGGTTCTGAAGTCCGTCAGAACCTTGTGGTGTCATTCAGAGTCTCAGTGGAGATGTTCTGGACTTATCTGGAGATGAACTGGATCTTCTGCTCTCCAGCTGTCAAACCTGAAGGGTTCTGCTGGTTCTGACCCACAGGGGGTTCTGATGAAGGCAGACATTGAGGGAGAGATCAGAGTCAAGTGCTACATGCCGAGCTGTTCCGGTGAGTTTTAAGGACCAGAACCAGAACCGCGATATAACCAGTAGAACCAGTGTTCCCAGTAACACCAGGCGTTCCTCTGTCTCCCAGAGATGCGGATCGGTCTGAACGAGGAGTTCAGTGTGGGGAAGTCCCAGCTCCGAGGTAAGCCCCATCCCCTGACCTCTGACCGCTGACCTGTCCAGCAGCAGGCTCTGTCCACTCAAAGGTTCTGACCCATCCAGGTTACGGTGCTGCTGTCCGGGTCGATGAGTGCAGCTTCCACCAGTCAGTCCAGCTGGACGAGTTCCACAGCCACCGGATCCTCAGACTGTGTCCCAGCCAAGGAGAGGTGACCTCTCACCCCATCGTCGCTGAGCTCTTCATCCTGTGATGACCTCACTGACCCCTCCTCTTGTTCCTCCAGCACGCGGTGATGCAGTACCGGCTGAGTGACGAGCTGCCGTCGGCACCGCCGTTCCGCCTCTTCCCCAGTGTGGAGAGGGACTCAGCAGGACGGTAAGCCCCGCCCCCTCAGGGGTTCTGGTTCTAGTATCCATCAGTTCTCCATCAAACTGGAGAACTGTTAGTCTTCACCAGCAGGGGGCAGCATCACCATAGCCTCTGCATCCTCCATGTTTCTGCTTTTCCTCATTTTACTATACAAACATATTATTTATTTGCGTCTGACCTTTGATCTGATCCCCATTCTACACTGATGATGTTGTCACTTCCTGAGTTCTTGATGAAGCATTTCCATAATATTAAAGCTGCTCAGCCTGTTTACAGCTGGCTGTTCCGATCAGGGCATCTCCATGGTAACAGTGAACCGCCACCTGGGGGCTCAGGTCCCTGCAGGACAGGCTGCTCTCTGATTGGCTGCTCTAATGAAGCTGTTGTTGTCCTCCTCAGGCTGCTGATGTACCTGAAGCTGCGTTGTGACCTTCCGCCCAAAAGGTCAGTCTCCTGCTTCCTGAGGAGGCGGGGCCAGCGGCTCAGGTGGTGCACACCTGCTGCTCTGCGTCACTCGGCTCCCTGGGCTCAGCTGGAAATGGCTTGTTTGTTAGGGAGGAACTTGATCTGGGTTCTGGTTGGACCTATCAGTACCCGGGCCACCGAGCAGAACCTCCTGCCACACCCTGCAGCCACTGCTCTGGGTTAACATGCTGAACATGCAAATCAGGTCAGAGTTGCTGAAGCTCACCTGGTTGGTTGCTAGGAGACCACAGGCAGCCGGGCTGGTTGCTAGGAGACCACAGGCAGCTGGGCTGGTTGCTAGGAGACCACAGGTAGCCGAGCTCCAGCTGGGTTCCTGTCTGAGGAACAGCAACTTCTGGTCCTCCTGGTTCTGAACCGTCTGGTTGTACCTGAGTGGGCCTGGGTCTGATCCTGGCTCTGCTGATGGAGCTCAGTGACCCGGTTCTGATCCAGTTCTAATTTGGTTCTGACCCTGTTCTAACCTGGTTGTGATCCGCAGCTCAGCAGGACATCAGTGCTACTTTTTTTGCTATTTTGTTTTGAGCTTTACTCACTGATTCAGGCTCAGACCATCTCCTGCCTCTAGTTGACAAACAGAAGCCAGCTGCATAAACTATAAAATAACAGAAGAATCAAAGATTAATATATCAATCAATCAATCAAATTTTATTTGTATAACACATTTCAGCAACAAGGCATTTCAGAGTCCATTACATCAGAACAAACACAAAAACGCAAAGTCGTCCAACATGGAATCAACAATCCAAAAATGATATTAGGTCAAGTGCCAATTCCTGACCTGAAGGTCAGGAATTGGGAAAACATTTCGGTCCTAAGACAAATTATCTACCTTAGATTACACAGGAACAAACGAATGGGTTCACAACTGCAAACTACAGACACTACAGTAAGATACTGAAACAGGAAGTAGAAGTTTCTGTAACAGGAAGTAGAAGTTTCTGTAACAGGAAGTAGAAGTCGCTGTAACAGGAAGATGGAGCACAATGATGACATTGACATCACCTTCTTCTCTTTGTAGCACCGCCATCAACCTCAGCGCCTCCATCCCGGTTCCTAGAGGCTCTGTGAGGTGAGCGTTGCCAGGGGAGCTCTGATTTGACTGTGGTTCTGACGTTTGGTTCTTGACCCGATTTGGTTTGTAAAGTCGAATGGAAATAAGGAGCTGGCATCCGTCCCTGATGGGACGGATCCGATGGTAGAACCAGAACCTGTCTAGGCCGTGAACCTGTCTAGGCCGTGGATGGATGCTGACCCCACAGTGACCTCTGACTCGTGTTTGTCCCCAGTCTGTCCCAGGAGCTCAGCAGTCCGGATCAGAGCGCGGAGCTGCAGCTGCAGAACAGAACCGTGTTCTGGAAAATCCCGCGGTTCTGTGGAGGAACCCAGCTGTCCGCCCTGTTCAAGGTGACCCAGTTCTGTTCTCTCTACCTGCCGGTATCAGAACCTGTTGGTCCAGAACCGATCCGCCAGAACCTGTAGATGGAATAATATATCCAGTTTCTGACCCGGTTCTGGAATCATCTGCTCCATATTTTCAATCATTATTAGAGCAGATGGGTTCTGTACAGGCCTGTCTGGTTCTGGATTAGTCTGGTTCTGGACAGACCCGTCTGGTTCTGGGCTGACAGGTCATGGTGTCAGTAACAGAACCTCTGATTCTGTCCTGTCCTCTGTCCCAGCTGGATGTTCCGGGTCTGAGTTCCGCCTCCATGCTGGAGGTCGGCCCGGTCGGGCTCAGCTTCGAGCTGCCTAAGTTGTCCGGAACCGGACTGCAGATCCGCTTCCTGCGCCTGTCTCCCATCCATCCCAGCCCGTCTCAGCGCTGGGTCCGATACGTCACGCACTCGGACTCTTACATCATCCGGATCTGATCCGGTCTGAAGCTCTGGAAATTTAGTTCTGTTGGACCTTTTAAATCAGAACTCTGAGTTTAGAACTAGGAGGAAGTTCTGTGCTGATTCAGCCCGATCATGCTCACTGACCCGTTCCACTTCTGCTTCAGAACTTCCTGCTGATAATGATTCACCAGCCGACCCGTACCAGCGCGGTGCTGAAGGTTAAACCCGGCTGCGGCCCGGCCCGACTCGCTGGGCTCGTCCCTTCCTCTGGTGTCCCACAGGAAGGCCCGCGGTTCTGATCCAGAACAGCGACAGGAAGCGGAGGAGGCTGCACAGACAGCAGTAACTGGGTCGGGTCTGGACTTCCTGATGGAAACAGTTCTGACAGGCCCGGTTCTGAGCAGTGGCTCCAGAACATGTTGCTGCTCTGTTCTTGTTCAGGGGAGAACCAGAACCGGTCCAGAACTCCTCTGACCCGCCCTGACGTGATAGTTACTGCAGGAAAAGAACTCGTTTGAATTCTGCGATTTGAATAAGTTACTCTGATTAGCACTTGGCGCTAACTCTGAAGCTTCCACTACATTAATGTGGATGGATAAATTCCGAAGCACTGATTTCCTTGGATGGTTTTTAAGATTTCAGTTGAATGAAGTTTGACATCTGGGTTGAAGTTTTGTTTTTTGACGGTTAGAAATCTTCAAAAAGTGAGACGTTATAGTCATGCTCTTATTTTGAAGTCTGTTGAAACAGCAGCTCCGATTCAACAGAGTCAACAGATCCACAGTCAACAGAGTTAGCAACAATGAAACTTAAACATGGTGAAATTCATGTCTCTGACACATGGGGGATATCAATATGACTGAATTTAGTGCTTTATTATTCACCCCTGCTAATTACCATATTGGTGTTGAGCTTTAGCATGGATTATGTGTGGGGATTATGTGAGGGGATAGCGCTTTAGCATTAGCTTCTGCTAATTACTGTGTTGGAATAGCTACTTCGTCCTGGCAGAATATTTCTGATTAGTGCTTTAGGGTTAGCACAGCTGGGTTTGTAGTTAGCGGTCCTAGCGCTGACTTAATGTCCTTCCTCAGTGGGTCATAGAAGCATCCATACAGGTTGACCTCTGACCTCTGGAGGGACCCGGACCTCCTTGCCTGCTCTGTTAACAGAACTCTGAGGTGATCCAGATCCATAACTGGAACAATAACCAAAATATTATTCTGATCAGTTTCACTTCCTGTCAGATGTTGAAAGCTTCCAGATGTTTGTCCATGAAGACTTCCAGCTGTGAGCCCAGCCTTTTCCTCCTCTCCCTCAGCCTCTGGGCTCCTGCAGCCAAGTGAATATGTTCTGCCGATTAACATCTCGTTTCACTCAGCGGACCGCAGGATGGAGCCGGGTTCTGCTGGGACCGGCTGGAACACGTCGGCACCAAGAGGAGCACAGACGGTTCTGGTCAGAACTCAGAGCCAGGAAATGGACCAGGCTCAAGATTCTGGAGGTGCTTGAGTCAGTTCTGACCCAGAACCAAGAAGTTCTCTGTTTTGTTTTCATGTTAAGAATTTTAGTTTCAGTTTCTATGGCAACTGAAGCTAATGAGGCTTCTTACTAAATATTAGCATAAACTAAAAACAAAACAACTTCCTGCTGAGTCATCCTCTCTTCTTCTGCTGTAGAAACGTTTCACAGCCTGATGACCTTCGGACTTTCATCATGATTAATGTTTATCAATAAATTATGGAGGTTTGGTTTTGATCTGGAAACCAGCTGGACCAGACCAGCTAACCAGGACCGGCCCAGTTCTGCTGGTTCTGACCTCAGATAAGCAGAAGGAAACGGGTCAGCGCCGCAGACCTGCTGCCTCAGCTGTTCTGGGGAAACAACAACAGGCTGGACTGAACCGGTCCTGGGTCAGAAGAACCAGGCCAGCGCAGAGTTCAGCTGGACTCAACAGGTCCCGGTTCTGAGCTGGTCCTGGCTTGTGGATATTCTCTCTTTAATAAATGAGCTTTTATGCTTCTGACTCATTGAAATGGTTTTATTTTCAGCTATTTGTTTATTTATGTTTTTATTTTTAACAGTTTTCCAGAAACTTGTCAGGAAGCTTCAGATCATGTAAAAAACTAAAACAGCTGAAGAAATTATGTTTGCATATTTGTGAAAATATTGTGATTAATATTCGTTCTCTTTTTCTAATAAAGTTAGAACCCGGGTCACCGGGCCATGAAACGGTCCGGGTTCTGATCTCGATCCAGAACCGGTTCTGATCTTCTTGTTCTGATCTCGGCTCTGAACCGGTTCCGATTTTGATCTCATATCTGAACCGGCTCTGGTTCTGATCCCGGCCCGGTTCCTCTAGGATCTGTTGAACGTTTCACGCATCTTGTTGACATGTTGGAGGTCTCCGCGTTGCGCAATCTGCTGTCTGCGCGCGCACACACACGCACGCAGACGCAGGTTCGTGTTCCCGCATCCCCTCGTCTTTCTCCTCCTCCTCATCTGGACCGAGTCCTTCGCGAACCTTAAATCTTGGTTGTAACCTTCGCAGTTGCGGTGGAAGTGCGCTGGTCTTCGGCAGTGCGGGTTCGCGGCGCGCTCGGTCCTCACAGACACAGCAAGCCCGCTCTCAAACACGCAGCCGTTGCGGAAGCTCGGAGCAGCCGAGGCGGCGCTAAAACCTATTAGCATACTAACCAGTTCTGGGTGGATGGACGGCTGAACGGAACCTCCCGGACCGAACCGATACCGTCTGACAACCAACAACACTCCGCCGGCTCAGGCCTCATTTTGTCGGGATTCTGCTGCCGTCCGCCTGCCGAGGAGATGGGGGACAAGGCGGGCACCAGGTAGGGCTGTTAGCCGCTGTTAGCTGCGGTTCTGACGGGCTGAGCTAGCGTTAGCAGCCGCTCTGCTGGTTCTGGACGGGGGAGTTGGGCCAGGCGGCACCGGCGGGTTTAACTGCTTTTTTGGAAGGGGGTACCCGAATCGGGGCGAACAGAACCCTTGGGGCTCGGTTCGCGTCTGTTGCCCCTGAGGACGTCAAGGCTGCGGGCGAAGTTAGCCCCGCAGCAGGGTGGGGTTAGCGGGGCAGCCCAGGCTCCAGAACCGGTCTGACCAGAGCCACTGCTGTGGGACTGGAACAAGTTCGGGTCGTGGGTGGAAAACACGACTCCAGCATGAAGACAGGTGGGCGGAACGGACCCTGGAAATCCTGTACTTTCACGAAGATGTCCGTTAATACCACCCGGGAACACACCGAGCTGCTCCGGTTAAATATCACCCTGGTTTTGGGTCCACCTGCTGGTTCCGACCCAGCTGGAGGAGCGGGTCGGCCCGGGTTCAGTCACCGGTCTGAAAGCCAGGAAAACAGGAAGCCAGCCTGATGGCCTTATGGTTCCTGCAGACACATGAAAGACTGTAGTTTGCGTGTTTTCACCAGAACCAGAATCAGGCCGGTGGAGCCCACCAACCTGCTGCAGAACCTGCTGCATGTGGATCCAGTCGAACCCTGAGTCCCAGTTTCACATCCTGGTTTCAGGAGTTTCCGGGTCACCTTCCTTGGAAACTCAGGAATAAGTTCATAAATTGGTTCATGAAGCGGTTCAGGAATCAGTTCAGTTGTTGCTGTGGGGTAGATGGAGCCCCAGTAGCAGTCAGTGGTACAGTGACTCTTTGAGGCCTCTGACTGCAGACGGTTGCCTCATGCTAACATGAGGCAACTAACATGCTAACAGCTGATGCTCTCCAGGATGACATATGGTTGGGAAGTTGTTGCTTAGCGACCAAGTGAACTCAAAGACCTGGTCTTTGAGTTCACAATGACCAGAACCAGAACAGGTCCCATTATGATCCAGTTGATCCCATCAGAACAGGAACCCGTCCGGTTCTGATGTTCTGCTTGCTGCTTTAAGGAGTCACCAGATGGTTCCGTGTACATTCACTCCGGTTTTCATGACAGCAGTTCTGTTCTGCTGATTCCAGAACCAATCCGAGTCGGGCAGCAGCTCAGCCTGCACAGTTTGTTTAGGAAATCTTCAGTTTTCCATTTTGGAAACGTTCCAACTTCCTGAACTGCTGCTCAGCCACTTCCTGTCAGGAAGCGGCTGGCAGGGCAGGAAGTAAGGAGCCAATATGGCAGCCAGCTGCAGAAGGAGAGTTCTGGTTCTGCTGCACCCGAGTCCACAAGAACTCACCAGGGGGAACAGGCTGGTTCTGGTTCAACTGCGAGTTCTGGTTCTAGTTCAGTGTTTCCTGCTTCAGTCTGGGAACATTCAGAACACTGAGGCCAGAGTCAGGGTTACACTGTGTGGTTCTGGTTCTGGTGATCAAACAGAACCTAGTTTGGACTAAGAGTAGAGGTGCATATTTGGCCAGATGAGCCTCTGGTTCTGTAGAATCCGGCTGGTTCTGAGTCAGATCAGCAGAAGCAGTCCACAGCACCATCCTTCCACCGCTGTGTTCCTGTTTGTCCATCTGATTTCTAGACAGAAGAGGCTTTCAGGATTGTGACCTCTGACCTTTGTCCTTCTACCTGTAAAGGCTGACATGGAGCTTGTTTCTCTGAGCTTCCTGCTCTGTCCTTTGACCCCAAGCTGACCCTGGTGAACCAGGAGCCGATCTTCAGGTTCCTTCAGATAGAACCACCGGAACCAGCTCCTCCTCCTCGACTTCCTCCTGCCGTCTGGCGTTTTCCCAGCAGGCCTTGCTGCAGCAGGTGGAGGTGATTCCCAGGAGGAGCTTCAGTCTATAAACACAGCAACATCAGCAGCTGGGACAGAACCAGAACTTGCGCCAGTCTGGGTCTGACTCATTAATACCGGATAATAAATGGGAGATAAAGGTCAAAAGGTCAACCAGATTACCAGAATCGGATCTGGTGGGTCGGCTGAACCGTTGGACCAGACTGGGATTCTCCTAGAATCAGAACCTGAAATCACACCTCTGTGGAGCTGCTCCAAACACGTCACTGGTTCTGGTTGTTCTGGAGGACCAGCAGCTTGTTATTGTGTCAGAGGTAGAGCGACCTGCTACTTCCTGTTTGGTGGTTGTGGTTATTATGGTGGCAGGAAGTGAGCAATGAACCCGATCAGAGTATAAATGATGACATTCTGAAGTTGTGACGGGTCTGGACCCGGACAAGAACAGAACACAGGTTCTGTTCACATCACACCACAGCATTAGGCTCTGGACTTTGACTAGGCCTCCGACTCTTCCAGAACCAGTTGTTTAGAGAAGCTGCTGCTGTCGTCAACCACTTCCTGCTGACTGCACACCAACAAGAAGTTCACACACACACACAAACACTTCCTGTGGCTGCTGTCGCAGCTCACCTGCAAAAAGTGAGAACCACTGAGAACCGGAAATCCCATTCTGGACCAGTTGCCCCGTGCAGAACCAGGGGCCCATTCAAACAACTTTCTGAACCAGTAGCTTGTCTCGGACAAAGACTAACTTTTCTTCTTTTTTTTTTCCCTCTTCCTCCTCAGAGTCTTCAAGAAGTCCAGTCCGAACTGCAAGGTGAGTTCTGCTGAGTTCGGTCTCAGGTGGCTGGACTCGGGTTCTGTTCAGTGGTTCAGGATCTACTCAGGGATGCAGATGAACTAAAACTGGATCAGAAACAGGAAGTGAGCTGTAAAGCCTGACAGAGGGGGAACAACGCCTCCATGTGGTTAAAATGAACCGTACAGGTTCTGATGGAGACGGGTCCATCAGAACCTGTACGGGGTCAGTACAGAAAAATAGCCCAGTCAGACGCTAAAGACAGGTCCAGTTCAGACTGAATCAGGACAGAACCGGATTAGGCTGTAGGAGGAGGTTCTGTTCCTAAAGGAACCCAGGTTCTGAACACACACACACAACAGAACCTCCAGAACCAAATGAACAGGTTAGAGAGTTGATCTCAGTGTCACGGACAGAACCAATCAGAACCTGGTACAGTTTATGGTTCTGCTTCTAACTGGACCTCCTGGTTCTGACCCGCAGCTCACAGTTTACCTGGGAAAGCGGGACTTTGTGGATCACCTGGACCACGTGGACCCAGTAGGTGAGTCCCGACCTCCTGAAGCCTCAAATGTTTGACCAGAACCAGGTTCTGGACACCGACTGATGGGTGTTTTCCCTCCAGATGGAGTGATCCTAGTGGACCCGGAGTACCTGAAGGACAGGAAAGGTGAGTCGGAATCATTCCTGAAGTTGGAGGGTTTTTGTCCTTCAGTTGGAATCAGAGCGGGTCAGACCCAGCAGAACCCAGAATGAAGGTCCAGTCAGAAGCTCTGGGTCTGAACCCTGACTCCGGAACCCGGATCTGGTGGGTCCTGCTGACCTGTACTCCTCCTCTTCCTCCTGCAGTCTTCGTCACGCTGACCTGTGCCTTCCGGTACGGCCGGGAGGACCTGGACGTCCTGGGCCTGTCCTTCAGGAAGGACCTGTACATCTCCACCTTCCAGGTGAGACGCTCCACCACGAGGAACCGCCGGCTCAGACTGACACCAGAACCACGGCTCGTTTACGAGGATACAGACCCCATGAATCCGTCAACTATAAACGCCAGTTTCCCCCAGGCACCCTGCTGAGCCCGGTGGGAGGGCGCTGGGCAGTCATCCAGCGGCCTGCTGTTTTTGAGTTGAAAAACTTTTGAAGTTGACAGAAAATGTTAAAATATCACAAGGTAATTATGTGTTATTGGAAAACATCAATAATGCCTAAACACCAACTATAAAGTCTTTTTAAAACATCCTGAAATAAATAAACAAGCTATGCCTGTCCTGCTGGGGCACAAAGAAAGCCTGGTTGCCCGCCAGGCTTATAATAAACTGGGGGAAACTCTGAAATGCCTCAATGTGTGATTCCCCAGCACTCAACGAGAACTTGCAACAGTGTGACTACACCTCAGCTTTTAGAGTTCTGTTGTGGACCACCGGGGTAGAGATCCCTTACAGTCTTCTGAAGAAACCTGAGATCAGAAAGACCCCGTAGAGCAGGGGAGGACAACCCCAGCCCTCCAGTGTCCTGCAACTTCTGGACGTCTCTCTGGTCCAACATACTTCAATCAAACAGCTGAATAACCTCCTCAGAACAGTCAGGTTCTCCAGACCTCACTACGTGACTCAGGTGTGTTGAAGTAGAGACACATTTAAGAGCTGCAGGACAAGGGCCCTCCAGGCCTGGAGTCAACCGGGGTCATCCTGCCTTAGGTTGACTCCTTAGAGTCCAGTAGTCATGCATTGAATGCGAGGGGAATGTGGTTGTCCTCCTCTGAGTTTTTGTTACCAAGCGCAGCTCGCATGTGCCACTGTTCAGGTCAGAGGAGTTCCCCCTGGGCTGGCATTTACATAATCACTCTATGAAGAACCGTTTCAGGAGAATACGCGTCTGTCAACTATAAATGGCATAATTCTTCTCTGACCGTACATGCACAACACATACTTTCAAAAGTGCAACTATAACTGTAAAGCCCCGATTAGATCCTGGTAGAGACCCATAGAGTACCTGCACAGCCCCACAAAGCCCTATAGAACCATCCACCTGCAGCTAAATGCTCATCAATGACAAGCTTTATCGTGTCGTGTTCTCCAGGCGTTCCCTCCAGTTCCTGAGGAGAAGAAACCCAACAGCCGGCTGCAGGAGCGTCTACTGAAGAAGCTGGGCCAGCACGCCCATCCTTTCTACTTCACAGTGAGTCCTTTCTACCGCTACAGCTCTATCTACCTCGAATCTGCTGAAGCTGATGGGTTTCAGTAGTGCTCAGGTTGTGGTTCTGGTCCGTTCCCTGCTGTGCTTCCTCCATCCAGTTGTGTCTGTTTTTCTGCTGAACCAGATGATAGCAGAGCCCTGATTCTGCTCAGCGTCATGGAGGCCTGAACAGAACCGGCTGCAGGTTCTTATCACAGGAAGTGAATCAGTTATTCACTCACTTCCTGCTTTGTGGCAGTGCAACCAGTTCCTCTGCAGCACTGAATTGTTCTGCTACAGGTGACCTTCCGGCCACACTGAGACCTACAGCTGAGGAAATCTTCTAGAAATGACCTTTGACCTTTTAGGGAACAGGGAAAGCTTCTTTCTGCTGCTCCCAGATCAGGTCTAGAAGGGAAACAGCAGGGGGCCCCAGAGGGCCCCCTGCTGTTTCCAGACCACAAGAGTCTCCAGAGCTGCAGTCTGCAAAGCAGCACTGATATTCATCAGATCTGTGACTCTAGTTTATAATCTATAGACATTAAAGTGTTAATATCATTGCAGACAGTGAGGCATGACCTCTGACCCTGGGTTTAAATGAGAGATGAGTGAATGCATCCCATAATAACCAGCAGTGTATGTAGTTCTTAGCATTGATGATGATGATTGTTTAAACTATGACGCTGACTGTGTTCCAGATCCCTCAGAACCTGCCATGTTCGGTCACCCTGCAGCCCGGACCAGAGGACACTGGGAAGGTAACAGCTCACCAATAATCACCAATATTCATCATTGATCAACAGTAGAGCCAAGGCTCATGTCTGAGGGAACCAGCGCCTGGACTCTAACTGGACCGCTCCAGAACCTTAATGTTGGTCATGTTAAAAGATGACTGCAGGGGTATGAATAATTCTGAGCCCAGCTGTAGTAGAGGAAGCAGATCATGATCAAATAAATCAGTTGGACCGGCCCGGTTCCACTGGACTGGTCTGGCCAGTAAAACAAGTCAGTCTGCATTAGTCCAGCCTGGTTCTACTGGTTTTGGTTCTGAAGTGAACCCGGTCTGTCCTCCTTGTAGGCTTGCGGTGTGGACTTTGAGATCAGAGCGTTCTGTGCCAAGTCCATAGAGGAGAAGATCCATAAGAGGTGAGTTCAGAGCTGTAGTTCCACCCTGACACCACTGGGTGGTGCCCTTTCATCCCACCAAAGTTCAGAGGCTCCCAGTGTGCCCAGCGCTCCCATTGAGCTGTGTGTCTCAGGAACTCGGTGCGCC
Source organism: Poeciliopsis turrubarensis (assembly GCA_010277015.1). NCBI lineage: Eukaryota > Metazoa > Chordata > Actinopteri > Cyprinodontiformes > Poeciliidae > Poeciliopsis > Poeciliopsis turrubarensis. The sequence goes on from VMRN01000075.1 coordinate 47,486, forward strand.
TGGTGATCAGGAAGGTCCAGTATGCCCCGGAGAAGCCGGGCCCTCAGCCCATGGTGGAGACGACCCGCAGCTTCCTGATGTCGGACCGCTCCCTGCACTTGGAGGCGTCGCTGGATAAGGAGGTACCGCTGCTGCTTCCTCATCCTCCTCTTCACCGCTCACCTCACCGCTGTCCTCACTCAGCTCTCTGTTTCCCATCATGCAGCTGTACTACCACGGAGAGCCCATCAGCGTGAACGTTCACGTCACCAACAACTCCACCAAGACGGTGAAGAGAGTCAAGATCTCAGGTCTTCCTCCTCCTCCTGTTCCTCATGTGTGCTCAGTGGGACCAGAAAGTTCTGAAGAACTCACTGGCGTCGCTCTCACTCTCTCTCCACAGTGCGCCAATACGCCGACATCTGCCTGTTCAGCACTGCCCAGTATAAATGCCCAGTGGCCCAGCTGGAGGCAGAGTGAGTTCAACTACAGCCAACAGATGATGATGACGATGATGATGATGACGACTTCAGGCTTTCTGTCAGAAACCTGTTTAAAGATCAACTTTACCACTTAGAAACTGGTTTAAACTAGTTTGAAATTGGTTAAGCTAATTTGAACCAGTTTTAGTTGGTGTAAACCAGTCTGAACTGGTGTAAGCTGTTCAGACTGTAACTGTAACTGTTGCAGTCATTTTGAACTGGTTTAAGGTAGTTGAATCATTTAAACCGCTTCACATGGTCTTTTAATTTTACACCAGATATAAACTGGCTTGAACAGGGATGAGACTAACGTCAGCCTGTGGTTTCCATAGCGACCAGGTGTCGTCCAGCTCCACCTTCTGTAAGGTGTACACTCTGACTCCGACGCTGGACAAGAACCGGGAGAAGAGAGGCCTGGCTCTGGACGGGAAGCTGAAGCACGAAGACACCAACCTGGCCTCCTCCACCATGTAACCCACACACACGTTATCATTGACTTCCATTCATTTCTACAGTCTGACCCTAAGCAAAAGTCATTTCACACCTTAGCCCTAAACCTAACCTCTGACCCAAAAACGGTGTTTCCCCTCATGGGGACCAAGGAGCAGAGGTCCCTACAGAGATAGAAAAACCTAGTTCTCTCACACACACACACACACACACACATACATATGTGCTCTTTGCTATGGTAACATGAACTCCTCTTCCTCAGAGTGAAGGACGTGACCAACAAGGAGGTTCTGGGCATCCTGGTGTCCTACAGGGTCAAGGTCAAGCTGGTGGTGTCACGCGGAGGGTAAGACACTTCCTGTTTTCTTATTGTTCACATTGGGAAGCCGTGGAGCCGCCCGTGTCCCGCCCACAGTCAGTTTCCGTGGCAACAGACCCCTTATGGCCAATTAGAGCTCTTTAGGTCTGCTATTGGATGCACTGTTCAATTAAGTAGCCTCAGTAACAGACTGGACCCTTCACAATAAAAGCCTGCAGCCAGTTGACTGAGCAGTGATCCCAGTCAGTGGCTACTGTCCTGGTTCCACCCGGTTCCATCAGCTTCCTGTCTGTCCTACAGGGATGTGTCGGTGGAGCTGCCCTTCATCCTGATGCATCCCAAACCCGTGGAGCCGCCCGCGTCCCGCCCACAGTCAGGTAAGACACGCCCGCACTCGCCCTCAACCTATTTCCATGGCAAACCCCACCGCTCACCCTGTCTCTGGTTGCAGCCGTGCCAGACTCGGACCCACCCATCGACACCAACCTCATCGAGTTCGACACCAAGTGAGTCACCGACGGGTCCGACCAGTTGCTGGTTCTGGTTCCGGTTCTGACCGTCTGTTCATCTCATCCTCTCAGCAGCGTCTCCCAGGATGACGACTTCGTCTTCGAGGACTTCGCCCGCCTGCGCCTCAAAGGCGTCGTGGATGACAAGGACGAGGACTGCTAGGAGGACGCCTCACGCTCGCTTCAACACACACATTGATACATACACACTGATACACACACACACACAGATACACATCGACACGCTTCATCACCTTACATTCCCCTGCAGGGGGCGGGTGAGAGCTGGACTGCATTGAGGCTCGGTGGTTCTTCTCCTGTTTCAACTTCTTATCCCCCCCATAATCCCTCCTCCTTTTCCTCAGTGGGCGGGGCTTAGAGGTGACCACTTCCTGTTAGGTGTTCCTGAATGTGGATTGGTTTTGTCTCAAACCAGCGTTCCCCTGTCCTCTGTGCAGCTCCAGTTCAGCTTCAGACTGGGAACCAGTAGATCCAGTCAGTCAGGCAGCAGGAGCCAATGGTCAGGCTGTAGCTGAGCAGAGATCTGCTGCCACCTGGTGGCCAATCCGAGTCCCTGATGTTGTTCTGTTGGTGTCTCAAGTTCAGGAGTCAGAATCCGGTTCCTCCCAATCCCAAGATCAACACCAGCGTTCCCAGTCCTATTCCCAGTCCTGTTCCACATGGACCAGCTGAACCAGTCCGGTCCGGTCTGGTACAGCTCCTGTTGGTGGCTTGTTGAAGGAAGCGGTGCCTGATGGTGCAGATCAGAACCAAAACAAATCTGACTGGTTCCCGTTTTAAGAAGAGAATCTAAAAGGTTTTGATGTTCAACTTAAACGGGTTTGCAACCTGAAGAGTTCTGGTTCTTTAGAATATTGTCCCCTTTTCATCACCAAATGTTTTGGGTTTTCAGGTTGGAAATGAAGTTCTCTCAGAACCTTGACGTTTGTTCTGGAGCTGAATCAGGGTAGTTGAGTTTGTTTCTAGACATAACAGGTTCTGATCCAATTGGGTTCCATCTAGACCTGAGCCTCCGTCAGTCAGTTCTCCTGTCGCCCTGTCACACTGACCTGTTCAGAACCGAGCCCCTCTCAGCCGGTCCTCTGAGCCGCCGTCCGGCCTCGCTCACCATAAAGAAGAAGAAGAAGAAGGGTTTTTTTGTTCCCACGCCGTGCTGTGAATCGTTGGAGCTGTGATTCTGTCCTGGTTTCGTCGTGCTCTGTGGGGTTCCTTCGCTCTACGTGTAAACAGTGCCACCCCCTGGCCTCCGCCATGCCCTGGGCAGCCGCCACGCCCTGGACCGCCAACGCCGCCCTCTGGGCCGACGCTGCCCTCTGGGCCGCCGCCATGCTTATGTCTATACAACAGAGAAGTGATCTGGAAACATAGAGTTCTTCTTCTATTATTATTATTATTATTATTATTATTGTTATTATTATTATTATTCTGCTTCTGATTATTATTATGGTGACTTATTACTGCTACTGTATCATCAGCGACCATGATTATCCTCATAATCAGTTCAGAGTCTGTTTGCCATGTATTTTTTATTTTCAGATTTTTATTTAGTTTTCTTTTTATTATTAAAGTGAAATGAACTAACAGTCTGCTTATTATTGATTATATAGAAACAACCATCGAAAAAGCAAAAAACCTAGAAAAATTAAAGTTCTACTTAATATCTGAAACATCCGTCTTTCGCTTGTCCAGAGTCAGCAGCCTCAGTAAGGAGGCCCAGACTTCCCTCTCCCCAGCTGTTCCCAGCAGAGTACCATCGTCCCTTCAGTGTGTCCTGGTTTTCCTCTGGGTCTCTTCCCAGTAGGACCTGTACTCCTTACCAGGGAGTCTCCATCCTCACCAGATGCGGATCCACCTCAATTGGCTCCATCAATGTGAAGGAGTGGAGGCTCTGCTCTTAGCCCCTCCTGGATGACTGAGCTTCCCTCTCTAAGGGAGAGCCCAAACCCCTTGCAAAGAAAACTCATTTCAGCCGCTTGTATCCATGACCTTGTCCTGTCGTTCATGACCCAAAGTTCATAACCACAGATGAGGGTAGAGGCATAGATTGACCGTTAAATCGAGGGCTTCACTTTTTGGCTCAGCTCTCTCTGGACAGCGCCAGCTTCACTGCAGATGCTGCTTCAATCAGTCTGTCGATCTGCTGGATTTTTCTCTCATTCATGAATCCAGAGATACTTAAACTCCTCCACTTGCGGTAGGACCCTTCCTCCCCACAACCAGGTGAAGGCGTTCTACCCTTTTCCGGGCAAAGACCCTCGGTTCTGGAGGCACTGATCCTCATCCCGACCGCCTCACACAGCTGCGAACCGCTCCAATGAAAGTTATAGATTATGAACCTGATGAAGCCAGTAGGATCACATCATCTGCAAAAACCAGAGATGGGATCCTAAGGCCACCAAAGTGGCTCTCCTCCACACCTTGGCTGATCTGGAAATTCTGTCTGTGAAAGTAATGAACAGAATGGGTGACAAAGAGCATCCTTGGAGAAGTCCAACTCTCACTGGAAACAAGCCCGACTTACTGCCGGCAGCCCGTATCTAAGGCCCTGGTGTCCTTGTTCTCCAGGAGGGCTCCCCAAGGGTCACGGTCGAACGCCTTCTCCAAGTCCACAAAAGACATGTAGACCGGTTGGTCCACAGTCAGAAACTAGGAACCAGTCAGCTCCTTTTAATTAGTGCAGAGGCTGACGGTGCCAGCAGGGGGCAGCAGAGAACAGCGGATAAACCGGACAGAAAGACACTTCATCCCCTCATCAGAAAACATTATTCTTAATTATTATAATAAAATATGTTTCTATCGAGGCTACAACAGAAACCAGCTGGAAGCCAACATGGCTGCTGAGAGTTCCGGTCCAGTTTGGCTCGGTCCGCTTTACAGGTTCCCTGAATTTATTTCTACGTTTTTGGCACCAACTTAATAATATAAGCAAAGTAAAAGTGAACATATGTCAATATGTTATTATTATTATTATTATTATTATTATTATTATTATTATTATTATTATTATTATTATTATTATTATTATTGTTGTTGTTGTTGTTGTTGTTATTATTATTTTATTTTTGTATTTGTTTCTGATTTTATTTTCAGAACCAGGCTTTTATTTTGAAGGTCTCGTGCCGGCTCTGACCCCATTCTTCATCATTTATGACCCACCATCATCATCATTCTCCATAAAGTGAAGTTTTATGAGCCTCGGGGTTTAATGATTCACCTGCAGACAGGTGAAGGAAAACAGAACCTCTCTCAGGTCACCGCCGGCTCCCGGTTCTGGTTCCGGTCCTGGTTCTGCTCGGTCCAGTCAGAACCTTTTCCCTGCTGGATCTGGAGCCACTTTCTTGCTTCTTCTCCAGAACCTTGAGCTCCTCGCCGTTTAACTGAAGGACTGGATGAATTGGACCGGGTCCAGCAGAATCAGAACCGGAACTTCGGGAGCGCTCCAGAACCTCTCTGGTTTCTCTGTTGGATTCCAGAAAACGTTCAAAGTTCACATGAAGCAAAAATGAAACATGACAGTTCAGACAGAGATAGTGAACGGGTCCATTGTCCCGATTCTGAAGATCCGAATCTTTTTCTTTAAATTCTGAGTTGTTGTTGGGTTTTTTTTCCCCCTGAAAATAGAAGAAGCATCGATCTGCTTTGATCTACCGATCACATCACTGATCACTGATTCCACTTCATTTATTTATTTATGATTCAATTAGAAATGATTTTGTTATAAATATCACACTCATTAATATTCCAGCTGAGCCGATTCTTTAATTGATAATAATAATAATAATAATAATAATAATAATAATAATAATAATAATGTCTAAATCATCAATAATTGCCTACATAAATAAAATAAATGGAAGGAAGAAAAAAAAAACCCACAAAAAAGATTTGGACCTTTAAAATGGAACCAATTAAGAACTGCCATATTTCTGAAATGTTGTATATGATTCGAGAGTGAATGTTTGTAAATAAACAACAAATGGCCGCGGCGCGCGGGGCCGCAGCGATGATCTGAGGCAGAAGTTTAAACATCATTAAAGCTCCAATCAAACACTTGAAAAGATGAAAAGTGAAGCTTTACGCGGCTTTACGGCGCCGCACTAAACTAAATACTCATCAGCGTAAAACAATAAATCTCCCATAAATCCATAAAGACGCAGGTCATTCCTGCACGGGAGGCCGCGGAGGCTCCTTCAGGGTTGTCGGTTCGAGTCCCTCGGAGAGAGGAAGAAAAAAAAAAACATGAAAACACGAAGCGGATTCGTGAGAGAAACCGTGAGAAATATTCCCGACAAAACCGGAAGAGTT
>VMRN01000075.1:53950-66346 GCA_010277015.1 Poeciliopsis turrubarensis
ATTATTATTATTATTATTATTATTATTATTATTATTATTATTATTATCCTGGAGGCGTATTTCGTAATTAAATTCGTTAACTATTAATAATCAGTTGAAGCCGAAACCCATGTAAAATGATCATCATGATAAATGCCAATAATTAATGGAAATTAAAACATGACTATAATATTAAGTTCAGGCTCTCAGAACGAGTTTAAGTTAAATAAAACTAGATCGTGTGATTTTCTCATGTTTTAGATTTTAGCTCAGTTAAAATGAATGAATTGAGCTAAACTGTCATAAATGATCAGACATTTTCATTTCAGTTTATTTTTGGTTCTTTGGATCGCGGCCCTTTGAAGTGTAAATGCCCCCCTGGGCATGATGACGATGATGATGATGACGATGATGATGATGATGATGATGATGATGATGATGATGATGATGATGATGATGATGATGATGATGATGATGATGATGCCTGGCTCCAGATGAAGGCTGCGGGAGGAAGAGGAGGATATCGGGCCATAAAACGGACCATGTGACCGCGGCGGTTTATACCTGGCGCAGCCGCAGCGCGCGCAGACTCGCAGGGTGGCCGGCAGGCAGCAGGTGGAGGCGCGCGCAGGCCACAGGACACAGAGCTCACCTGCAGACAGGTGAGCGGCATCAGGCAGGCTGGAGCCGCAGTATGCTGAGGGAGAGCCCTCACCTGGCAAGATGTACGTCAGTTACCTGCAGCTGGACAAGGAGCCCACCATGTACCCGCACCAGAACCCGGTGAGCCGCCACCCGGGGCTCAGCCTAAGCCCGCAGAACTTCCCGGTACCAGGCCCGCCGCAGTACCCGGACTTCCCCGGGTACCACCACCATCACCACCACGGCCTGAGCGCGGAGCCGCAGCAGGCCGGGCCGGGTGCCGGCGGATGGAGCCCGGCTTACCCGCCGCCGCCGGCTCGGGAGGACTGGACCGCGCACCAGTACGCCGCAGCCGTGGGCGCTCCGACCGCGGGCGCCGGGCCCGCGCTGAGTTTCCAGGAGTTCTCCGGTCAGCCGGCCGCACTGCTGCCCGCCGCCCTCAACCCGTCCGCGGGGCAGCTGTCCCCCGGGTCCCCCAGGAGGAGGAACCCGTATGACTGGATCCGAACCTCTGCGCCGCCCAGCAACCCGAGTAAGAGCCGGAACCAAAATCAGCAACTTGCCGGCAGACGGTACCGATGCTGCAGAAAATTAAACATTATAAAACTTTAAATTCATCGGTTTATTCTTAGATGAACATGGAAAATGTTCCGTTCCCGGTGGTTCGATTGGGAGCAGTTCGGACCGGGAGTCCCGGCGCTCCCAGCAGAGAACTGTTGGACATTTTAATATGAGGCTGATATGAAAACTGAGATGATACGAGTCAGCTTGGACAGCTGCAAGACCCAGGCAGGAAATACAAGAAATTAATCATGTAGCATTATTATTATTATTATTATTATTATTATTATTATTATTATTATTATTATTATTATTATTATTATTATTATTATTATTAATAGTAGTAGTAGTAGTAGTAGTAGTAGTAGTAGTAGTAGTATAACACGGCCTTGTAACTGCACTGTCATTAAATGTTACATTTATATTATTTAGCATCTAGTTTTAATCTGATGCTCGGATTTTCCAAAATATTTAATAAAAATTTTTTTACATCAGATTTTATTTTTATAATAATAATAATAATAATAATAATAATAATAATAATAATAATAATAATAATAATAATAATAATAATAATAATAACAGCCTTTCTCTAACGGAACCGAAACATTTCACTCCGATTAATCCAGAACTAACATGAGAAAACCGAACCGTCAGAACCGATTCACCCTCCTGTTTAATATCACAACCTGCTGTTCTGAACTCGGAACGGAACCGAACAGAAGTTACTGCTCCTTTTCTGATCCGAGTGATAGAAACCCAAATCTGGTTCTTTGTTTGGAAGGAAAACCTTCATCCGGTTCTGATCCGGATCGGTCCGCGGTTCCGTCGGGTTGAAGGAAATATCGATTCTTCATCAGAAATATTGAATATTTCCGAAATTTGGCGCAAAACTCCTAAAAACCGATTTGATCTGTTGCCTTGAATACAGTGGCCAGAACCCGGAACCACCTTCTCTCTACCGGACCATTAAAACCCGAACCCTTCTTGCCGATAGAACCCATAGAACCAGAATGTCTGGACCTTCCAGGACAATCTAGAACTTTTTAACTTCAGATTCTTTTTTCTGTTAGAAATTATTTAAATAAATAAATGAAATAAAATCATTATATTTATTTATTTAAATTATTTAATTTTCTCTTTCGTTTTTTTCTTTGCTTCGTTCTGATTGGCTGGGATGAACAGAACCAGTTCTGCTGTCGGCCGTCGGTCTGAAGAGACGGTGACCTGAGAGGTCAAAGGTCAAAGCAGCAGAACTGTCACAATCTGTATTGGACCTTCAAACGGCTCTGAAGAAAATCAAGTTCTGGAAATAAATGGGTCGGTTCTGATGGGATGAGGCTTGTGTCGGTTCTGACAGATATTCCTTTGGTTCTGAAATGCTGTACCACTAAGAAACTGAACCGGACCTCTTTGGGTTCTGGTTGATGTTGTTGATGACGGATCCGATTATCATGCTCTGTCAGACAGAACCGGACCGGTTCAGGTTGGTGCTGCCTCCTGTTGCCTCCTGTTTCCTCAGACTGGTTCTGTCTCCTGGATCCAAGCCGGGTCCGACTAGTCAGGGGCAGAGCCTGAAGGATGAGCCATCCAGGTTTTGAAGAGTCTGACCCGACTCTACAAAACCGTTCATTCCAACCCGAGTGTGATCCGCTCATAAGTTCTGCCCTTCATCCCTGCTGAGCCTCTGACTTACTGCAAAGGTTCTGACTGGACTGGACTCAGTGAGCCTGGAACTCACTGGACCGGTTCATTGGGCTAGAACCAGTCCTGATGGACGCTCCACCATGTGGACCAGAAGATTTGTGAACAGAACCAACTGGATCAGAACCAGCTAGAGAATATCAGCGGTACCTGGTTGTGTTTTGACCGGTTTGATCCCGTCTGAGGGTCTGACCCGGTCTGTTGGTTCGGCCGGTGAAGTTATGAGACGAGACGATCAGTTTCCAGTTTGTTGATTGGCTGCTGATCTCCTAAGCCCCGCCCCCAGCCGCTTCTTTTTTTTGGTCCAAACAGAAACGATTGATTAATTGAATTAAGTGATGATTGAAGTGTTCACCAACTAATTTAGTGATTTAGTAATTGTTGGCTAATCATCTGAAATGGCCGCAGTGGACATATTGCTTTCTGACAATATCTCTGACCTCCAGCTGCGGCGTCCAGTGAGAACTGGTCTGCCTCTGGCGTCCTGCAAAAACTCACATCTTTACATACTGAAAGCCGAAGTGATTAAAAGCTGCAGCTGAGAGGATGAAATCCTGCTGCAGAACAGGGTCACGTCTGGTCAGAACAGGGTCAATGCTGGTCAAAATAATCAGTCTATGACCCTCTGATTATTTACATATTGATCCAACAGGAAGTGATGTCATTAAAAACTGTTATGATTATAAACACAGTGAAGAATCTGATGTTGACAAGGAATGGATGGATGGATGGATGGATGGATGGATGGATGGATGGATGGATGGATGGATGGATGGATGGATGGATGGATGGATGGATGGATGGATGGATGAAAGGATGGATGGATGAAAGGATGGATGGATGAAAGGATGATGGATAGATTGATTGATGAGTGGAGGTATGGAAGTATGGATGGATGATGGATGGATGATGGTGCGTCATGTGACCTGTCCTCCTCTGGATCCTCAGCCTCTCTTCTTCTCTCCTCTCCCAGATGGTAAAACTCGTACCAAGGATAAATACCGGGTGGTGTACACCGACCACCAGCGGCTAGAGCTGGAGAAGGAGTTCCACTACAGCAAGTACATCACCATCCGGAGGAAGGCGGAGCTGGCCACGGCGCTCAGCCTATCAGAGAGACAGGTACACTCCGATCTGATCCGCTCTGCTCCGAACCGATCCGATCATCAGGAAGAACTTCCACAGCTTCCTGGTTGAGGCTCTGTGGTAGATCTCTGTGTTTTTAACTAATATGACGAGATGTCAAAGTTTGTCGTCCATCTTTGACTAAATCATTTGGAAACTCAAACCGACCAGCCGTGTTCTGCAAAACCAACGTTCTGATCCATTTCCAGGTGAAGATCTGGTTCCAGAACCGCCGAGCGAAGGAGAGGAAGATCAACAAAAAGAAGCTGCAGCAGCCGGCCTCCTCCACCACCACACCCACCCCGCCTTCCTGCAGCACCGGAGGGGTCGCGCTCAACAGCAGCAGCAGCGTCGCCATGGTTACCAGCAGCAGCGGCAGCAACGGGCTGGTGTCTCCATCGTCTCTGACTCTGAACATCAAGGAGGAGTACTGAGGGGTTAAACCGCAGAAGGAGTCATCCTTCCACCAAACTTTCTCTGGCTGTTTGATCAGGAATGGCTGGAAGAACTCTGATTGCTCCAGAACTCGGCTCCTCTGGTGGTTGGAACAATCAACTCCAGGCTTGGGATTCAAAGGTCACGGAGCTTCAGGAAGAACTGCTCTGGTTTCTGATTGGCTCACAGGAGGTCAGGTGAACCCCGAGCTCCTACTGGGTTCTGGTAGAGCTGCTGGACCCGACCTGCTCTGTACAGAACCTGAGACCTTCAGCCAACAGCAGAAACTGCTGTCACCTCTGACCTCTGACCTGGATCTGGACCTGCTGACTCATCGTTACGTTTTTTTTTTGTTTTTTTTTACCTTCAGACTGTTCGACAGCTGATGGTAAAACTAATGGTCAGAACCGGTCGGTTCTGATTGGTTCTGGTGGTTTTGGAAACTTCAGTCAGAACCATGCTGCCATTTTTTCTGGATGTAAAACTCTGAAGTTTTTTTTTTCTCCATTCTCCATTTAAAACTGTATTTCTTAATACAGTTTTAAGAAATATTTTAAAACTATTAAAATGAAAAACATAACTTTTTATTGGACGTCTTACTAAAACTGACCTAATTGCTTTTATAGGTTGTTTTATTTTCTAATGTTACTGTAACAATTTATCATTTGGACTCATCAGAACCATACATTTTGAATTTTATACATTTGTATAAAGAATTTGTCAGATTTATTTATCAGCATGTTTACCCGTTAGTCTTCTCAAAAATACTAAATATCAAAAATAATATCAATAATAATCAATTGAGGAAAATATTTTTATTTTAAAGTTTTAACCCTGAGGATAATTTCCTGTCCAGATCAATATGATCAGTATGATCAGTATGATCAATATGATCGTCATTTTGTCTGAAAAACTTCATAAAAGGTCTAAACTTTCCAGATTAAGCGTTTATCTATTTTCCTCTTCAATCATTTTATTTTGGGAATTTTTACACTAAAACACAAATAAAAAGCTAGAAGCAGATTTTATGTTTAATTAGAAAAGAATGAAAACATAAAAATAACTTGAATGCTTATTTAATCCTTAATAAAACGTCTGAAGGAACGTTGATGCAATCTGCATAAATATTATGACATCAGACGTCCTGAAAACAATTTTTAAAAAGCTGCTAAAAAAAGATAAAGTAAAATAATCCACAGATTTAAAAAACAACAACATTATTTGCTGTTTTAATTATTTTATAATTAAAACATGATTATAAAATAAAGAGTCAGGGAACCAGTAACTGGTGACCAGTGGTCCAGCCCAGTCTATGAAAACATTAATCATTAATAATTAAACTTTCTATTTCTGGCGGACCAATCAAAGCCTTTCCTCCCGTTGTTTGCGTGGTAACAACGTCTTGAGAGATGTCCTGGAGGGAGAATCTGGACCAGAACTTTAATTGGTCCGGTTCCACTGATCCAGTGAAACCGGGAGGGAAAAAGTTTCCATCTCAAAGTTTCAACATCCAGAAGCTGAAATATTTGGAATTAGAACTCCAGATCCTGACCTGGCTGGTGGTTCTGATCAAGTTCAGGTTCTGGTCCAGTTCTGTAGGAACCAGGTTCTCCAGAAGTTCCTGCTGATGTTTGTTTTTGCTCAGATTTCCTGTAAATGTTGGTGATTTTAGAATTCATCATTTGTACATTTCAAATGTCGTTTTTATTAAAAATTAAAAGTTTTATTGTGAACGTTTGTGTTGGTGTTTTTACTCTGCTGTCCAGGACTTCCGGGTTCAGACCCCAGACTCAGAACCCAGAGCCAGTCAGAATGTCCTGGTCGGGTAAACGTCCTGTTCCTGCTGATCGGCTCGCCTTGAAGCCCATTGATCAAATGTTTCAGGAATCAGAATTTAAACCAGCAGACATGTTGGTGGAACCACTGAACCGGGCCTGATCGGACCCGGAGCATCGATTGTCTGTTTTTAATAAGCTGTTCTGGAGTTCTGCTCAAACAGAACCGTGTTTGCTGAGCGGCGCATCGGTTGAGGTGTGGCGTCCAAAGGGCAAACACAGGATCTGCTATCTGTCCACACTGAGACCTTTGTCCTCCAACAACAGCCCTATCTGACACTGATACACACTATCTGCAGCGGGCGAGTGTGTGTGTGTGTGTGTGTGTGTGTGTGGCAGCTAACCAGGAAGACCAGTGTCTTGAACTTGAGACCTTCGTTTTGTGACCAAATGAGACGGATCTTCAGGAATCATTGCTCTTGAAAGTCCTAGAAATCAAAAGTTTTAAAAAGCTTTTAAATTCAAAAAGAGACTCGAGCCGTCAGCCCTGAGGAACTCCTGAACTGATCCGTTTCTATTTCTGAATCAAACATCTTTACAGCTTAAATCATAAATCACCTGGTTATGAAGTGAAGCTGATTACGAGCAGGTATTTCCTGGCCTTGACTTTCTGTTGCCGTGGCAACAGGGCTGCCTTCAGGTTTCTCAGGACAGTCGTTTGAAGGCTGCAGACGCTCCAGCAGCTCAGGACTAATCAGAACCTCGTTGCGGTTCTGGACCGTGTTCAGAACAGCTGAGAGAAAATTAAAGACTTTATTTTGATATTTTTAATCAGAAACATTCGTTCATACTCTAAATTATACAATCCAATCAATTGATTTTTAACTTCATGAATTAAAGTGAAATATTTGTTATTTTTGTGACCCGATAGAATCAGTAGTTCCTATTTATAGTCATAAACACCTTGACCTGAACCCTTATCGTTTATATAATTCATTAACGTCTGTGACACCTACAGCTGACGTCATGAAGGGTACGTGTCGTCACGCCACACATGTTTAGGCCACGCCTCCTCCTTAATGTGACCCGAGTGTGAAAATGTGCCGAGTCACTGAGAGCAGAAACAGAAATACTCTGAAGAAATGTTGGAAACCTGAGATTAGGGTCACATTTTTATTGCAAAAAAAAATTTCAAAATATTTTTTCCAGGATTAAAGGTGAAAATTTAACAAACGTAAATCAGGTAATTTTCTGATATTATTGACAGGAAATCAGTGATGGAAAGTTAAAGCGTCAGGTTCTGGTCCATTCTGGATGTTGATGTGATGGAACCCTTACCCTGTCTCCTTCATCGGATTGGTTCAGAAAAAGCCCAGTTCTGTTGGTTCTCTGAGCCCCACTCTGCTTTCTAGGGGTGGAGCTGCCAGGAGAAGAAACCAAGCTGCAGGTTGAACATCTAAGTGGATTAAGAGTCCAGAGTCAGACCTTATAGGTCTGTTTATATGTACCAACAGAAACAGAGGATCTGATCTGGATCCGATCTGGATCCTTTAACCTGATCGGATCCAGTCTCCCCAGTCAGAGGAATCCAGAGTATCTGGGTGGATCCTCTGCAGCAGCTGCTGCTCCTCGCCTCATTTTTGGGCAAACAGACATAATGAGAGCGAAGCCATAAAGTTTATTATGGGATGGACGCAGTAAAGATGGCTTCTCCTCAGAGACGCAGAAATGTTGGAGGAGGGAGGAGCTGCAGATCTCTGAGGGGGAAACGTCCCAAACAGAAACGATCTGGAAGCTGATTCTTCCTCTGATTTGAACATTTTTGACATTTTCTAATATTAATTTTCCTTAATTTGAGTCAGAAACATTAAAAAGTCTGGATGTGACGGAGATGTGACGTTGTCTTAAACATCTGATTGCTCTAGAAGCTCAGATGATCTGCAGGTTCTCTCTGATTGGTCAAAACCTTTAACCCGCCTGATGCTCCGCACACTTCACCCTGTTTCCATGTCGACAGACTGTTGGACAGATGATCAGGTCCAACCAGGTTCTGGTCCCTATTGGACCATCAGAGACTGGATCCTCCTGGAAGGACAGAGCAGACAGAAGTCCACATGGTGGCGGTGGCATCATGCTGCGGGCTTCCCTTGCTGCCAGCAGCCATGTTGGATCTGACCAACATGGCTGGATGGAGAACCATGGAACCAGTGAAACCAGACCCGTCTCGCATAGTGTTCCTCTCTGGGCAGGAAATGGGAGGAGCCACGTTCACAGGACCCATGGCAACACTCTGATGATGTCATTCAGCTCATCTACTACTGGTGGCCATCATGCTGTAATCTCTGGTTGTGTCAGGTCACTGCGGGTGGCTTCGTCTGGCTATTAAAACAGTTTGGACCTTAAGGTTAGACCACAGAATCATCGATTTACTGCGAGCTAACAGCTAACTAGCTAACTGCTACAGTCTCATCACAGATTGGTAAATCCTTGGCCAATCAATGAACGCCGTCTGCTGCCAATCATACCGGTGAAGCTCTACAACCGACTAAGTCTGGCTGGAACCATCAGAACCATGCAGGATCAGTTCTAACCCGGTTTCATCCTTAGCTGGAGGCGGGCTCACAGGCCAATGACCAATCAAAATGCTTCAAACTCCTGCTTTAGTTCGATGTTTAATCTTCTGAAAACCTGTAAGAACCAGAGGTGATGGATCCATCTCTTGATGGATCCATCACATCTCTGCTGTTGGAAGATAATGGTTCTCGTTCAAAGTCCTGTTTTGGGTTGTGAACTGAGTAAACTGGTAATCGGACCTGCTGGTTTTGGTTCTCCAGGTCTGTAGACTGACTTTGGGACTCCCAGCAGAACCAGCAGGTTTATGGCCCGATCTGGTGGGGAGCTACTCTCTGTTAATGAGGAACAACAACCGGGCCTCTTATCTTGGGCCAAAGTTCATCCAGCAGCAGCAGGAGGCCGAGCAGGAAGTGGCGCGATCGTGAAACGCTGCCCCGCTGCTCCATGTTCACCTCCAACTCAATTCTGGAACGTTCTTCCCGGTTTTGTTGGTCTCTGGGTCCAGGTGGGTCGGGTAGGTTCAGCTGGGCCCAGCTGGGTCCGGGCGGGGAAGGTCCGGTATCAGTCAGCCTTCAGTTCAGGAAGCTGGTGAAGGCTTAGCTGACAGCGGCCATTTTAGGACACGTTTCTGCTCCTCCAAACAAAATGGCTGACAGCCGCGGGTCGGCTGCCGGTCCGGACCGGGGTCCTCTGGGCCTCCGAACCGCTGCAGAGACATCTCCTCTGTTCTGCTCCCGCTGCTCCATAAACAATGATTAGAGCAAATAAAAGAGCGTAAGTAAGTGCACCCCTCGCAGCCCATAAACTCCCAGGCTTATATAGCCGCCTGTTTATGGGTCATTTTCCCATAAACTTTCATTTACAATATGCTAACTGGCCCTAATACGGCTATTGGCGCTGATGGAGGATCAACACAGAGCCGTAAAGCAGCGGCAGTAAAGGCCTGATTAGCCCAGATTAGCATCGCTCCCACCGGCAGCAGACTACTGGTATTCCCCGCTGAACAAACCGGAGGACCAGCTTCCTCAGCTCTCACCAGCTGGACCAGTGTTCCCAGTTCATTCCCAGTTCATTCCCAGTTCATTCACAGTACCGGGAGCTCCTCGACCGGAACCGGCCCGGTACCAGATGTCAGTTCAGGTGTTCCAGGTAACTCTGCAGGTTTTATTCATTATGAAAACGCTTTTATATAAATATCACTTCACTTTTATTTTAGTTTTAGAAAATATTTAATGAGCAAATATTTAATTTAATTATTTAACAATATTAAAGTTGAAATTATTAAAATGTTAATGTTAAACAATACATTTTTCATATTTTGTTATGTTATGTATTTTAAAAATATATATATTTTGTGTTTCATTATTATTTCTCTGTGATGAAATTCACATAAAAAATAAATTCTTTAAACGCGGAAGTTCAGGTTTTCTTTACACTATACTGATAAAAGCATTATATTAATGTCGGTTGTTATAATTGACTTATGAAATTAATGGTAATTATTATTATTATATCTTAATTACTATTATTATATTATTATGATATTATATAATATAATTATATTATATTTATTGATCACAAAACAATTTGAAATGTGACAAAGAAAAACAAAATTAACCCAAGTTGAAAATTAGAAAGATGTTAAATATTTAAAAATGAAAACATAATATATTTCAAACAAAACCTAATAATTAAATAATTTAACAGTTTTAACTTTTATTGTTGGATTTCTTAATTGTAGAAAATAAATTCTAGATAGTTTTACATTCAACATGTCAACCGTCTGAAAACATATGAACATTCACTGGCCTCCAAACAAACTGGGACTGATTTAACTTTTATTAGTATTGATTTCATTGGATTTTATTGGATTTTATTGGATTAACTGTGTTGTTTTATTGTGTTATGAATTGAGTTTTAAATTCATTATTGTGTGCTTAGCTTGGTCACCTTATTTTTATGGTGACCAAAAATAAGGTCACCATATTTTTGGTGACCATTATCAATCTTATTGATAATTAATATCAATAAGATTATCAACTTATTGATAAGTTGATATTGACTTATTGATTAACTTATTGATTATTATTGAGGAAGGCGCTGGTTCGATGTTTTTCTTCTCTGATGATTTCTTCACTAAAACTGTAAAAAAAAAAAAATAAAAAGTTTTACAGTTTTATGACTGTAAAATTGCTTTATAAATAAATTTATTGATGATAATGATGATTGTAAACTTTACTGTTAAAATGTTATTTTCTTAAATTTAATAAAATACAATTTTGTAAATCGTTTTATTATTTTTAATTTAATATTTTAACTTAGCATCTGTGTAATTGTTCTTTTACTGTCACAGATGTTTTAATTAGGTAAAAACTAGTTAAAATAAATAAAATAAATGTATTTTAACTAGTTTCCAAACATTAATTAATACATTTCATTAATGTCAGGTTAATTTATTTTTTCATAATTTCAGATTCAGTAATGTTCAGAGCTGATGAGTTTAATAAGGTAGTATGGGTCAGAACCAGAACAGCTTTGGCTGCTGCAGGAGGAAGAGGAAGTTGAGTTGATGAGAGGAAGATCAGCCAAGAGGAAACCAGAGCTGGACCGGTTCTGGTCCAGTTCTGATCTCTGGTATGATTCCTGGTTACTGATGAGTTTCTCCACATGGAGCAGAACCAACACCGACCCAGATGAGATCTAATCAAAGTTAAACCAATTAACCTTAACGAATTCTAGTGGTTTGGCAGGAAGACCCGGTCTGTGGATTAGAACCAACATGTAGGCCCATTTGGACCAGTCGGGTTTTGATCCTGATTTGATACCAGTTTGGGTCCAACAAGTGGAGTCATTAGAACCAAGACCTAATGGGTTCTCTGGTTCTGGTTCACCTCGCTAACCTGGACACTATCAGAACCATCTTCTAGACCTGAAGGTTCTGAAGGTCCAGTTCTGTCAGCCTTACGTGTCTCACCTGCAGAGCTGTGTACCTGCTCTCCCTGAGGCTCCGCCCCCTTCTCAATGTGGCCCAGCCCCATGTATCAGGTGGCCCTGCCCCTGTCCCTGAGGCCCCGCCCCCTTCCAATCTCCCCCTCGTTAACCTTCGTCCCTGTGATAATGTCTGAGGTTTCAACATTCCAGATTCCTGATTTCCCTCCAGAACCTGCAGCTGTAGAACCCGGCCACTGATCTGGATCTGAACGGGTTGGCAGGAACTGGTCTGGGCTGAGACCTACTTCAGGTTCTGACCCGGTTCTGGAGGCTCTGGGAGATGATGCCGGGTCCCTCTGACCCAGCTTCAGCAGAATCCCATAAGGGTGGCTGGGTCGGTTGGTGTTGGTGTATGTGCGTGCATGCGTGTGTGTGCGTTCCCGTTAAACAGTCAATCGTTAACCAGCAGCAGCTAAAGGCTTAATGACACCTGGGTTCATCACCGGTTGCCATGGTGCTGACCTGCTGACCCCAGTATAACCCCTACCTGTCATGGCTTCACGACCTGGTGAAAAACTCCTGGACCTGCTGCCTAAGGGCGCTGTTATTATTATTATTATTATTATTATTATTATTATTATTATTATTATTATTATTATTATTATTATTA
>VMRN01000075.1:66356-88856 GCA_010277015.1 Poeciliopsis turrubarensis
TATTATTATTATTATTATTATTATTATTATTATTATTATTATTATTACCCTGTGATTTCATCACTTGGTTTCTTCTGTGCTGCAGACGAAGCGGATCAGGAAGAAGAATCATGGGAAACTGCTGGATCCCATGACTCCTCTTCAGCTTCTGGAGGTCCAATAGAAATCATCATGTCTGGGTCCAGAAAGCCTGAAGTTCTCTAGAACCTCTGTGTTAACCTGACAGCAGCTGGTTCTGATCCAGAGGAAGAGTAGGACCTCTGGATGGTGTCAGCTCAGGAGGTTTTGAAGAGATTCTGGTGTAACTCAGAGGCGGTTCTGTAAAGGTTCTGTAAAGGTTCTGTGAAGGTTCTGCTGGGCTTCCTCTGGTCTGTGTGGTTGACCTTCGACCTGCAGAGACTCGTTGCAGATAAGACTTGGCACGCAGCTCTGTTTATGATTCTCAACAGGTTTCCCAGTCATGAATAATAACCTTCAGCTTATTGATCATCAGCTTATCGATTATCAGCTTATTGATATTCCTTATTATTGAGGAAGGCGCTGGTTCGATGTTTTTCTTCTTTGATGATTTCTTCACTAAGCTGCTGATAAAAAATGAAACATGAAGACTTGCTGAAGTTTCCATGTTGTTCTTTATCCTGCAGCGCCCCCTGCTGGCTCTCCACCACTATGTTACAATGTTGTTGATGCAATGTGTTTCAGGGGAAATTTAACTTTTTTCTCTCCTCACTTGGCGTATCCAGATTTCCCATTAAAATATCCATACCTGTTGTGCATATTTTGACAAATTTTATATGTTTTAAATAATTAATAAAGATGAATAACAACGAATTCTATAAAAATGGGACAAATTGTTGTTGTTTTGTTTCCAATTTTTTATTTCGTGTTGTTATTATTCTTGGTTATTTTTTCTTTAATATTCTTGTAGATTTATATATTTCTGTTTTCTGTGTGAGAAAACAATGTTGATGTTTCACCATCCTGGTTCTATTCTGTTCTATTTGAGCCAGTTTCATTATAAATTGGTGCAGTTTCTCATGTACACCTGTAGGTGGCAGCACTGGATTGCGGTCCTAGTGTTGTGTGTTTGTGTGAAGGAGCAGAAGCAGTAGCCGCTAAGATGTCTGCACCGAAAACTATCCCAAAAGATGCGCAGGTAACTTCCACACATTTATCACATTAAACTGTTTGGTTTGACTGAACTAAAGCAGTTTCTGCCATGTTAGCAGTTGTTCTGATCTGCAGCTAAAATGAACTGAGATTCTGTTTAACTTGTTAGCTTAGCTGTTAGCCGCTAGCTTTTAGCTCCGCGCTGTTTTCAATCGTAGGAATAAAAACAAACACTTGAGTTAAACGTAGTATTATTTGTAGATTTTATCTGAACACAAAGCACATTTAAAGAAGATTAAATTCACACTTATTATACATGATGTTTTTGCTGGAACCTTAAAGCTAACTGCAGAGGTTTAAAACGGAGAGGTGTTGAGGTAAATTTGGTCACCTGGCTATGATGCTCAATCAGCCTTTAATCAATTGGTTAAAGGTCAGTTAGTTGTCTGCTTAAGTAATCACACTAAGTCAAATGTTATTTTTTAATAATAATAGAATTAGATTATCATCTTGTATGATGTGATGTTATAACAGATGCTGATGAAACATGTTTATTATTATTATGATTATAATTATTACCTCCATAAGGTCATCCTCCTCTCAATACAATGAAATACATTAATCGTTCATTTCAATGAAACATTTAAGACATTTTGCTTCTCCATAAATCTTATTTATTAGATCTCTTCATGTGTAAATGAAGTTATGAGAATCATGTGACTCGTTTGGTAAAATAAATGTTGCATCATCAGAATAAACCAAAGCTTGAGATTAAAATTCTTCATAGTTCTGATTTTATTCCTCATCATTATTATGAACCTGAACATTAATTGTCATAACTGTTGGAAAGAGTTCAGAGTATTTTCCAAGGCTTGCCAGAATCTCTGATGAATCCGCTCCATGTTTTCCAGGTGATGATCCAGATCCTGAAGGACATGGGCGTGACGGAGTATGAGCCTCGAGTCATCAACCAGATGCTGGAGTTCACCTACAGTAAGTCACTGAAAAATAAGAAGGTTCTGATCAGGTGACCTCTGACCTGTTCAGGGGGCTCTCAGGTTGACCACTAGCAGGAAGTGACCTCTGACCCCTGCTGTCTCCAGGATACGTGACGACGATCATCGAAGACGCTAAGATCTACGCGTCTCACGCCAAGAAGTCTGCGGTGGACGCAGACGACATCAAGCTAGCCATCCAGTGCCGGATGGACCAGTCCTTCACCTCGCCGCCGCCGCGAGACGTAAGCCCCGCCAACCTGTGGCCCAGGTTCTGGTTCTAGTTCTGGTGTTCATAATGTGCTCTGTGTCCAGTTTCTGCTAGAGGCGGCGCGGCAGAAGAACCAGACGCCGCTGCCGCTCATCAAGCCCTACACCGGCCCACGTCTGCCGCCCGACCGCTACTGCCTCACCGCGCCCAACTACCGCCTCAAGTCCATCCAGAAGAAGGTCTGCTCCTCTTTCTCACCCCGAACCCCTACTCTTGATGACCTCTGACCTCTCTCCTCTTGCCCCTGCAGGTGTCGTCGTCCGCCGGCCGGATATCGGTGCCTCGCCTCAGCGTCGGCGCTGTCTCCAGCAGACCCACAACGCCCACACTGGGTGAGTTTAGGAGAGGAACCAGTATGTAGCCTGATCTCTGACCCCTCTCTCTGGTCCTCAGGAACCCCTTCAGTCCAGTCGGTCTCCTCTAAGGTTGGAACCCCAGTGTCTCTGACGGGTCAGAGGTTCACGGTCCAAATCCCTCCGCCCTCCCAGACGGCCACCACCAAAACCAGTAAGATTTTAGGAGGACAAAGTGATTTTTTTTGTGACATTTTGTGTTCCGTAGACATGGATTAAATTAACTGAAAACTGATTAAAAGCACCAACTACACACTAACTGTCTCTGATTGGACAGAGTCTAACAGTCCATAGCTGGACAAAATGAATCAAAGATGTAGAGAGAAAATTAGTTTTTGTCATTTAATTCATATGTATTTGACATAAAACTCAAACGTTTCAACAGTGATCCAGGAGCTGAGTGGGGAGATTATCAGCCTCTGTAGACTCTCAATATGCAAATGATTGCACTTCTGTTTTTCATTTGGACATACTGCGGCTGCATTTTGGAGTGAAAAAGTCTTTCGTACTCTAGGGAAAAGTTTTTTCTGCCTTGGCTCCCAGAGTTAGCCGTGGATGTAATCTGTTTACTACTTGCTGCTGGGGGAGCGGCTCCGCCTCACCCCGTAGTGATCGACTCCGCCGCCGTTCCCCTGCTGGGGTCTCTGAGTCGCTGCCTCTCAGACCACCAGATTCTCATCGTCGTCTCAGTCTCTGATACTCGTTGTTAGTTGCTAATTAGAATGATCGATCAGCCATCGTCGTCATGACAATCCTCATTGAGTCCAGACTCTGGCTGTGGGTTTCCCTTCTGCGTTTTCCAGCTCAAAACAGAACCGCAGCCTGCTGCGCGTTCATTCTTCACATAATCCTATATATACAGAACAGAAACCACTAAGCTAAAAACTAATTGCCAAGTTGATGCAACCAGTCGCTCCAACATCCAAACTTTTCATTAATTTCTCACCTCTTTTGCTGCTGCTCTGTTTCCGCTTCTCTTTCACGGTAACTTGCGCAACTTTACTTCGTTTCTTGGCAACAAAATACAGCCTATCGTTATTTATTGAAGATTTGATATTTCTAAGAACAAAGGATTCTAATGTCGTGTTTCGTTTTTTTTATTTTTGGAAGCTCATTCCCTTTTACATAACAGGAAAAGCTGGTTTTTGACATTTCTCTGACCTTTGGAAAAATATGGTTAACTTATTTTAGCATAACTCTGGTTTTACTTGGCCTATTAACACAATTAAAAAAGTGGTGTGTAGTTTATAATGTGCACTTTAAGCACAAGTTGAAAGTGAGACTGGGGGAGGCGGAGTCTTGCTGCTACGCCGTCACAAATCAGACATGTTAAAAAGATGGTATAAGCAGGATAACAGAACCATTTGGATCTCTGCTGACGTCCTGTCAGTGTTTAGTAATCAGACACCAGAGGGCGCCATAAGTAGAGTAAATATGTTCATTTGATCTTCTGAACCATGTCATCAATGAGGAACAAATCCTTTTGTCTAATAAAATAATGAAACATTCAATATAAAAAATAAATAACTTCATATTCATAGTAAATTTGAAACCAGCTCCCAGGCTGCTGTTAGCATGCTAATATGATCTCGTGATCTTAAGTACGGCCATATGCTAGCATAACATGTTAGCTTGTTTGCTAACTGTATTTCAGAGAACTTGATGCTTCCAAAATAATAAATGTGTAATAACTCATCATGTCCCATGTGAGTGAAACATTTTATCAGAACATTTCCAGGTAAAGGTTAAAATCAGAAATGGTTTCTAAATAAAACCAGAATATCACAGAAACCAGTTAATTTCCATAAAGTCGTTCTGTAGTTTTTTTTATTAGCTGACCTGTGGCAGCAGAGTGATGGCAGTCATTTGTGTCTCCATAGCAACAGCGGCGTCGCCGGCCGTGTCCAACGTTCTGATCAACCCGTCTCTTATCGGCTCCAAGAACATCCTGATCACCACCAACATGGTGGCTCAGAACGCCGGCGGAGACGCTCTGAAGAGGAAACGCGAAGACGACGACGACTACGATGCTTTATGACCACAGCTGGACTCGGACGTAGACTGTGGTTCCTAGAACCAGGACAACTTCTGCTCACATTTTCAATAAATTAAATAAAACCTGAAACCAAACGTGAACAAATCACTTTGATAACCAGAAGTTACTGAGTTCAGATCAGAGATAATTTACTGATCACAGATGAACATTAGGTGATGCTGAAATAAATGTATCAGCATGAACTCATGCTGATACATGGGTCCAATCAATAGAACTGGGCCCATGTTAACAAATGAGTGAAGGAGAGTCGAGTGTTTAACAAGAGCAGAGAAGAATGAATCATTGCTGGTTGGGTTTCACTGTCCAAAGGATAGACAAATATCAATATCAAAAAATATCGGGTATAACAGCAATAATATTGGATATCGGCCCAGATTTACATTTCTGTGTATTAGAAGTGGAAATTGAACCAATATCCAATATTTTTCACTTGTATTCTTAAGAAAGTCTCTTTTTACTGTTTCCTGTTAGATGCTGTGAGATACTCCACTCAGAGTGGAGTTTGGGTCAGAGGGACAGAACTAAGTGGCTGAACTGCTGACTAATAATAAATGGTTTCAATTCAACTCTGTTCAAAAGTTCTTTATTTGTTGCGAAGAGAATTAAAAGTTTAGACTCAAATCATCCAAGTATCTCCAAAGAGTTGTGGATGGTGATGCTATGGACAGGGAAGGGTTTCCAGCAGCAGTCAGTGTTGCAGCGGTCTAAAGCCTCTGACTGAAGACGGTTGCTATATGATTATGACATGCTGACAGATCAACATCCAGACAGCAGAGACCAAATTCAGCCAGCTGGTTTTAGTCGTGATTTTAAGGAACTCGTTTTGGCTGTTTTTCAATTTTCTGAAAGATCTGTGGTGCATAGTCTTCTCCATGTTTGGTTCTGATTGTGATGCAGAGCAGAAGCAGAACCAGCGGGTTGATCCAGCAGCAGATCTTTAATCTGTTCAGTGATTTCTAAACTATTAGCAGGATTAAAAGTCTGTTCTGTCAGTGAAGGCCTGTGGAACTGGGTGATGTGCTCTATCTTCCTGGTTTTAGTCAGAACTCCAGCAGCAGAGTTCTGGATCAGCTGCAGCTGGACCATCGATTTGTTAGCCAGACCTGTGAAGATGTTGCTGCAGTAATCAAGAAAAGAAACGCCTGAATGAGTTTCTCTGATGCTGAGACATCAGTCCTCTGATCCTGGAAATGTTCTTCAGCTGATAGAAGGCCCACTTCTTTATGTGGCTCTGAAGGGTCAGATCAGAGGTCAGCCTGATCTCTAGTTTCCAGCTGAACAAGTAAAGCGGCTGATGATTCTAGAGCAATACGTCTAGATCGTTCCTCTTTAGGTTCAAAGGTAACTTCAGTTTCTGTTCAGATGGTGAGTTTTGGCAAAGCCAGCTGGTGACATCACAAGGCAGAGCTGAGAATCATCTGCGTTGTCATGGTAACTGATTGTATTTCCTGTTATAACCAGAGCTAGTGGGAGCATATAGATATAGAATCAGAGAGGTCCAAGGATGGAACATTGGGCAACCTCACCTGTGACCTCTGACCTCCTATTGAAACAAAGAAATTCCAGTTCGTCATGTCGGACTGGAACCAGTCCAGTTCTGGACCGGAGAATCCGACCCAACTCCAGTTGTTTCAGTAACATGTTCTGGATGTCACTATCAGCTATTGGCTAGCACTGCTAATTCACCTCATTTGCTTTTGCCACTGCTCTGTAAATCTGTCTGGTCGTATTGTCGGACAGCCGAGCAGAGAGACAATGGAGACGGAGATCTGATCTTTGTTATGACGGACGGAAGAGATTCAACTTCCTGTTCCTCCTTTACTCTCTGGTCCATGCAGCCTCCCTTACAACTCTTCTGAGATTTGGAGTCTTGTATTATTGGAGCTTTTGACATAATAATAATAACAACAACAACCTTTATTTAACCACGTTGATCCCACTGAGATCAAAATATAATTTACAAGAAAGGCCTGGTCTCGACTGGCGGCATACAGAGAAAAACAAAACAAAAAAACACTTTGTTACACCACAGAGTCACAGTAAACGTAAACTTACAATAAAACATAAGCGGTATGTGACTGTCATCAGCATAGAAATAAACTGATGCATTTTAAATATTCTTTCCAAAATCATTAATATAAAAAAATAAATAAAAAAAAAGGACCCAGTACATAACCTTGTGGTACCCCTTTGTGAATAAATTGAAATCCAGGACAAAAACCATCAAACGGATCACGCTGGTTCTGGTCCTATTCACTGTACAAGCAGAAAACCCAGCTGCTGTCAGACGGTCAAGTAGAATGAAGTGATCCAAAGTGTCAAAGGCCTTAGAGAAATTACAAATAGTGAAAGACAACACCGATTTCATCCAGACATTCGGTTATACCTTTTAGAAACTTTCATGATGCAGGTCTACTGTTGTTTTTGTTTTTTACAAAATCCTGATTGGCAAATCAAAGAATTCAATTGGAGCCAGATTTTCTTTTACTTGTTCACTAATAATGGACTCAATGACTTGTGTACAGATCATTTAGAAATTGCTATAATGTCAAAGCTGTTAGATCTCCGCTTTTAAAAGGGGGAATAAAAATAGATTTCTAAAGTTGGGGAATTACTTTGATCAACAAACTGCTTAAAAATGCAAAACAATGTCCGTTTTAAAAACATGGGTTCCAATTTATCTAGTTTTTTTTTTTTTTTTTAAGTTTTTTTTCCCCAGTTGGGGAAACAATACCTTGTTGACTTGGTTAATAAAAAAAAAAAAAAAAAAAAAAAAAAAAAAAAAAAAAGCTATAAAGTAGGAACATTAGTCTTTATGAAATGCTCTCTAATTAAGTGGCTCGTAAGCTTTTTGCCCTGATTGACAACATCCACAAAACAAACATCTGAGACACTGACAAAGGCAACAAGAACTGGAAATGCTTTCATCTGACGACTCTTTACCAGATGACCAAGGATCAGTTGACCCATAACCAGATGGACCATTTCCATTCCTGGACTGTGAGCCTTGTGGAAAAGGTTTGGGCCTGGAAATGTCGTCTTGTTGTGGAAAAGGTGTGGGCTTTAATCTGTCCCAGGGCTGTACTCCATTTTGTTGAACCATCTCATCGACTCTCTGCAGGAAGCTTCTAACCTGCTGCCGGTCTCTGCTCCGGGTGTTGTCGAACACGCAGTACCTTTCACTGCACCGTTTAATCAATTCAGAAACTTCTCTGCTGGCCTTGATCTTCTCCTCAAAGCGTTCACCTCCCAGACCATCTCCATGAGTAAAAAGCACCATAGTAGAGCCTAAAGCATCAGGGCCAAACATGGATGGGAAATACTCAAGAAAGCTATAATCTTCTTTAGAAAGTTTACTAATCTTTACCACTATGACCAAGGCATGGACTTGTTCTCCATGTAATGCCTCCAATATGTCCTCAGCTACTTCCTGAGGAGACCTGCTGCCGTCATCCACACCTGGAGTGTCCATCACTGTGATTTCCTGACTTCCTACTATGGCTGACCTGCTGTCACACGTCTTGGTGTTGGATTCAAAACCACAATCTGGCTTGAACTTTTTTGATCCCAGAATGGTGTTTCCTGAGGAAGACTTCCCGGCTCCACTCAGTCCATACAGAACAATCTTTCTCTGCTCAGGTGGAGGTTTTTCAGGTGCAGACAGGATACCTGGAAGGAGACAACAGAGATCGTTCCAGAGACAGAAGACCATCAGACTCTTCTGCTGATTGCGATCTAATAAAGGTTCTGTAGAAATCTCCAGCTATATTCAGATGTTTCATAGAACCCTGCTGTCTAAATGATGTTGTAATGCGAGTCATATTTCAGTACCCGTCTTCTGGAGCAGTTCTTGGACCTGGTCCTGTCCTCCATTTTTGTTGTCGAAGCGAAAGTGTTTCCCTTCAAACTTTTGAACGATGCTCTGAAGTGGAGAATCTTCTTCTTCGTTGATGAACTCATCGAGTGTCCCGTCTAAACGATTGCCACCACTGAAGAGCAAGTGTTTTATATGTCAGATTTTTAACAGTGTCTTTTTGATAATAAATGGAGTAAACAGCTTTATAAATCTGAGGAATGTGTGTGTTCATTAGAATCAGTCAGACGGAAGCAGCTTCAGCCGCCACAGATCCGTGAACCTGAAGAACCGTGAAAATGTTCCACTGTGACCCATCAGACTCCCGAACCAAACCCAGAATTCGCTCCTGCAGACGGATAATCTCGGGTTTCCTCTCATAATCCGGGTTTTCATTCCGTCTCCCCGCGTTTGCAGGTTCTTCCTGCTGCTCACTGAGTCCAGATTCAAGCAGATTCAGACGAGCTAAATATTAAACATGACTAAATATTAAACCAGAAATATCAGAACTGTTTCCTGTAAAATGTAAATGTTGAGCTTGAAGTGGAGAAAGTCTGGTGAAAAACTTCTTGCAACTAAAATGACGTGATAAACTGTGAAACCTGCAGAACTTCAGGGAAATCAGACTTAGTGTTAAACCTTGAGGAATTGTCCAGCTGCTGTTTGTTCCTCTGCACAAGTTTTTCTAACTTATTGAACTTTTTACCCTCAGAGAATCTCCTCCATTAGAGCTGCTGTCAATATTTACTGCTTTAATAATTAATGATGTCAAATGAGCCGCCGGGGGAGGAAGGAGCGCTCCTCATCATCATCATCATCACACCCAGAGGATTACATCGCTCAACACACCGTCTCCACGGCGACCGCCCAGTTAATGCTGATGACTTTAATGTGAAACTCTTCAAGATTGGAAACAACTTTTATTAATCTGCAGTAACTGATGGATGTGCAGCAGAGACGGGTCAGAACCAGAACCTTTAATCAGAACTCTTAGTTGGGTCAGAACCAGAACGCAGCAGATGATAAAATCCAAAGTGGTTCAGTAATTATGTGAACAGAAATGAACGGATCAGAACCGCTCTGACCCGTTGACCTGGCCCAGTTCCTCCAAATGGTTCTGCAGGTTCTGGATGTTCGGTCCAGGTGCTGCAGATACCTGCTGGTCACCCAGTCATTCAGGTGGAATAGTTAAAGTACGGGCCCCTGTAGACCAGGGTGGTAAACCCCTTATATAATAGACAAACACATGAAGCCCAACAGAGGTTCATGTCCACCGGGTCAGAACCAGAACCACTTTAATGGTTCCTGGACAAATGTTCAACATCAAGGAGAATCCAGAACCAGAACAGAACTTTACAATATTTGACAATAATGTAAAGTATATAGTTAACTAAAAAAATGACCAACTGGTGTGAAATAAAAGTTTAAAACGCTTTATAAAGTAAAAAAAATAATACAAAATAAAGGGTTTAAAGCTCTGCTTAGTATATATATCTGTAAATATTTTGTGTTATTTTGAAAATCTCAGAGATGTTTTCAAGGCCAAACCATCCAGTCCAGAAGATTCTTCATTTTAACCATCACCAACAGGTGATGGTTAAAAAAATGGAAAAAAAAAGTTGCGCTCTTTCTGTCTTTTTTATGAATAAAGTGGACTTACAGAGTTGGATTTTTTTTTTTCCCAAACCAAAGATAAGAAATGTTTTACTTGATTTGAATCTCAGGGTGAATCGAAAATGTTTAAACAGCCAGATAAATATGGAAAGTAATGCTACTGGAAGTTACAGAGCCCCCTAGGGGACATGGGGAATTTTTTTCCTTTTGCGTCCCCTCGCAAAACGCTTCATGTGTTTCTGAAAACTCTGAAACCAGAGATATGTCATTGATCCTGCCGCCCTTCATCCTCCATCATCATCATCTGTCACTCAGCCTTCACCAAAAGAACCAGAACCAAGATGGAGGCTGAGCAAAGACTGAAACAGGCAGCAGCTGGGTGTTTGGAGCTGGTTGGTAAAGCCAACATGAAGCATCATAACCTGGAGGAGCCCAACGTCTGACCAGATTCATTGACTCTGGGACTGAAGAGTCTGACATTCTGCTGAGTTTCCTGTTCCAGACCCATAAACACGATGACCAACCAACTGGGCAGACAAAACAGAAAAGATCCTCAGAGATCTGGAAGAGAACCATCAACCTTTAGAGGACAGACGTATAAAAGCTCAGAGAGCATCGTCAGGAAGAGGACAGCTGTGGTCTTTTGTTTTTATTCATTCAGTGAATCGCGTTTTTTACGAATCAGCAGGTCTGACCTTTGTGAACATCGTCATGAAACCATTTCCTGTTTCTAGTGGAACTTTGCATGTAAACTTTTTAGTTTCTCACCAGGAACAGTGAAGTGTGTAACGTCCCTCTGAATCGGTAATGATGCTAATGACGCTCCTGCTGCTGCTGCTGCTGGTCTCTGGTCATGTGATGTTTACAGCTCTGAGCTGGTGGCAGCAGAGAGAGGATGAGATAAAAGCTGACGACAGGAAGTGGCCCTGCCAGTCCGATGATGCCGGGGTGTGGTGGCGGTGACCTCTGTGGCCCTGCTGGGCGTGTGATGATGCTGTGATGCTGAGCAGGAGGAGCGCGCTGAACGTGACGGTGACGGGGCCTCACCAGGGCATCCTGGGCCTGGTGCTGTTCACCGTCGTCACCACGCTGCCGTGCTGCATGTTCCTCTTCATCAACCTCACCATGCTGTACACGCTGCGCAGCCGGCCGCTGTTCAGAGAGGCGTCCCGCTACGTGCTGCTGTTCAACCTGCTGCTGGTGGACACCGTGCAGCTGTTCCAGAGCCAGTCCATGCTGCTGCTGTCCGCGGTCAGCTTCACGATGCTGTACCCGGCGTGCGCCGCACTCACCGCCTTCAGCAGCCTGGCCCACTGCGTGTCCGTGGTCACGCTGGTCAGCATGTGCCTGGAGCGGTACGTGGCGGTGTGCTACCCCCTCAGGCACAGCGCCATTGTCACCCTGAAGAACACCGGCGCCGCCATCTGCGTCATCTGGGGCTTCAGCTCCTCCCACGTCATCATCCAGCTCAGCCTGATGCTGTCCCGCTTCTCGGTGGCTGACCTGGGGGTCATGCAGATGGTGCACTACTGCGGGAAGGAGAGCGCCTTCATCGACCCCGTGTCTGACCTCTACGACAGGGCCTTCACCTACTTCCTTTTCCTGCTGGGGGCGGCCACCGTCTCGTTCGCCTACGCCGGCATCATCGTGGCGGCGCGCTCTGCATCCACGGACAAAGCGTCGGCCGTGCGGGCGCGGCGCACGCTGCTGCTGCACCTGCTGCAGCTGGGCCTCAGCATGTCCTCCACCGTCTACAACTCGCTGCTGATCGTCATCACCGGCAACCTGGAGCGCGTCCCGGCCGTCCGCCTGCAGATCAGCCTCTACATGGCCGTCATCATCCTCCCCAAGTGCCTCAGCTCGCTCATCTACGGCCTGAGAGACCAGAACATCCGGCCCATCCTCATCATGAACCTCATCTGCCGGTGCAGAGGCTCTGCTCTCGACCCCAGAACCAAGAACAGAACCAGAGTCCAGCTCAGCTGAGACGCTCACTAGAAACGGGGAAAATAAAGTCGATGGTGGGAAGAAGTCAGAATGTTCAGGAAACAAATCTGCAACTGTTTTCACTGAACCGATGACATGTGGGAAATGAAAAATAATAATGTTTTTATTTGCAGAATGTCTTCAGGAGATTATAAACATGTTTGTCTGATCATTAAAACATGAAGCTGATTTTTCATGAAGAACTTTGAGTAATTTGTTGAAACCTGCAGCTTTTAAAACAACCTGAACTTTGATGAAAAACATCTGAAACATTAATCTGACTGTGCTGAACATTAACCCTGCTGTGTTTCAGTGAACCTGCCTGCCTTAATGTTGAATATGAAATATCAGGTTTCTATCATCATCAGATTCAGGCTGAGATCCAGGAAGTTTAAATTGGTTTAAACTTCCTTCATTTACAGCTTCAGAGCGATTCCTCTGTAAAAGTGGAATCACAGCAGAGTTTTGCAAACACTGAATTCCTCTAAACGCTAAAATCTCATTAAGTTTAAATCTGTTTATGATTCATAATAACTGGGATTATTGTGATTCATTTTAGTTTTATTCCGACCCTCTGTTTTGTCGCTTTATTGTGTTGTGACTTTTTAGTTTTGTGTTTTTGTCATATAAAGCGGTTACACGTTAGACCTCCTTCTAATGACTGGTAGTAATTGTCCTGCCTTGCTCAAAGGTCAGAGGGCAGCTGGAGGTTAGAAAACTGATCTGGTTTGAGTTTGACGAATAAAACTAATTGGATTTTATTCAAGTTCATCAGTAAAATCAAAAAGTCCGTCAATAAAACGTTAAAGTCTTTAAAGTTTTAATGATTTATAACTCAGAGTAAAGCGCATCAGTCATTTTCTCTGGTTTTCATCTTCATCGTTCTGCTCCTCATCACATTTCACTGCTCAGCTCTGAAAAGCACAGAGAGACTTTGCTTTGTCTACATTGAAAATTCAAATATGTTTTACAATTTAGTTAAAAACGTGTTTGTATTTTAGTTTAGTTTTTTGGAACCCCAGGCAAATTTAAAGAGACATATTATGCAAAAGCCACTTTTTTAGCCCCGATATATTTGTTGCGTATTTTGAGTGCCAAGGAGTGCAAAAAAAGTACATTTATTGACTATTTTTGCTGTGCTGAGTCGATGTTTTTATATTCTGTGGGTCATATTTTCCAGTCTGTTCATTTTTCTCTATTGCCTGTAATGTTTTCTTGTCTTTTATGTCACAACATTTGCTGTGGAACTGATAAAAAACGGTCATGATTTCCGGTTAATCGGTTTTGTGAGGCGTCTTTTTTGCTTTCCTTGCAGCAATTTTGTCGTCCCAAGTTCAGTTATGTTGAAGTTGCAAGTAAACAAGTCAAAATCCTCTGTTCTTGTGTGTATTAAAGCACATGGTTCCTTACATAACCCCCTAGTATCAGAGTCTCTTTGATTAAATTTTATTTTTTCTTGTACCCACATTAGTGCAGAAAATTCTTTTGCACAGAGCACTTAAAGACGAATGTTTCAACAACCTGTGCCAGCATCAAGAGGGATTCAAAATACTTAGTCTGAGAAGAAACTGATTGTGGGTCAGTTCCTTCTCTACTGGAACACAGCAGCAAAGCTTGTATTAATAAAGTTAGTACAATAATCTGTTGCCAACTCAGCAATTTTCTTGCTCTACTTAGCAAAAAATTGCTAAGTAGCAATTTAGCAATTTTGACATGTTTGTTTATGGGTGGCATAAACATAGCTAGTTTCTGTCAATGTCCACCACGAGGTGGTTGGTTGAAGTGAGGGGAGGAAGGGAGGCTATTTATAAAAAAATGAGAAAAATCTAATCCTTCATCTGATCTCCAAACTTTAAAAAAAAAATCACACTTTGATCCAAATGAGCTCGTAAGTTTCAGGATACTTTCCTGGAATTATTTTTAATATTTCATACACTTTACGTATGGCCATATCTTCATCTTTAAACCAAATTATATCAACTTAAAACAGATTCCTCTACAGGTAATTGATTGTGGCTCACCACCACACCTTCACAATGAAGTTTTAGGACAGTTAATCCTGGTCTGAGTTCATCTATTGGTGATTCCAGTGATTGCCAATGAAACCAGCTTATTAACGTAAGCTAATTTATATAGTTTAGTAACTGCATTTGGCGACATGGTGGAGCCAGATACCAAAATATCTTGGCAAACATGTCTGAACTTTGAGTCAAAATTATCTATGGATAATCCCAAGTTTAAATGAACCATTGAATCCACCGTATCTCTGTAACGTCATGTTTATTTAGCTGTAATGTTATTTGCATACTGAGTATTTTTCAGTGTTTTATGTCATTTTAGTTTCACACTTTATTGCATTAAATCGTCTTCATATACAACACCAGGCCGTTCATTCAAGAAAGTGGTGCAAGACACAATGTGGCTGACGGTGAACAATGTCAGAACAGTGAACATCAGTCCGGACATGGAGAGTGAAGACGTGTTCAACTGAGCAGCTGAACAGCTGGTGAAGCTGAAGGTACAGCAGGAAAACAATGAAGCTTTATTAAATCCAGCCCTGGGAAAAAGATATTGGGTTTAATTTAATTGTTAAAAGACTTATGGGAGTTTGAGTTGAAAACCTTAATTCACAACAGGACAGTCTTGATGCAGTTGTGCTTTACAGGAATAGCTTGGAAGCATAAAAAGTTGCAGGAGCAGAGATGCACAACGCAGACTTACTTTAGGTTTGGGTTTGGACTTTAACGAGAGATTCTGTAAATATAAAACTGTTACATTTTAAACTCCACCTGTAATTTTCTGTTTCATCACCACACCATCACTTGCTCTGTTTCTAACCACCAGATGTCACATGTTCACAGGTAGAACACGTGACAGACTGAATATATCTGAGCTAAGATGAAACTGAAACTATTCAGCATCAGAACATCAGCAGCAGCAGGAACAACTGCCACGAGCAACAAGAAGAGACCAAACATGAGCGATCAAACTCCTCTTCTGAGTAAGAACATTTATTAGTTCATATTTTTGACTCTTTTCCTCATTAGATATATTTTTATATAATTTTGTCTAATATATTTATTTCTCATTGTTTATGTTTTCAAACTATTTCTTCACATCATTGTTCAGTACCTCCATATTACTATCTATAAAGTTTAAGGATTTCAAATTAAGAGAAAATCACCAGATTGCACCAATGAGTAACTTTACAAATGAGGTCGTGTGTTGCAGCTCACTGCTTCAACTTCCTACTAATATCAGAGGATATTTTGTGTTTTATTTTCACTGGAGTGTACACTTTTATGAATTCAGTATTTATTATTCATTCATTTCAAAAACGTAAATGTTTTACAGTCTTCCTCTCAGTCTATTTAAAGTTGTGACCCTGGTTAAGTTGTTTGCTTGGTAATCGAAAATAGGAAATGTCAATTCTACCAGAAGCAAATTAAAGGCAGAGATAGTCAAAGGAAACATCACTGCTGCAAACCTTAGTGGTTGAAAACAGATTTGACTGGGAATTGTTTCAGGAAGCTGCAGCACTGCATCAGATTAAGAGAAGCTTTATAATTTCCCAGTCAGAGTTTTAGATGAGCCCCGGGTTCAATAGACATGCTGTAAACCATTTTACAACAGCTTCTCTCTGTGTCCCTGCATGTAGTTACACCTTCTTATATAGTTGTTTTCATCAACATGGTGATGAAACATTGGTTCTGAAATTTAACCAAACGCCAGCATAAAAACTGCCAGACCTATGATGTGCTGCAGTTGTTTCCAGTTACAGAGCAGATTCAACATTACAGCAATATTTCTGTTCAGCTTCAGCTACACAGCTTTCCGTGATGTTAAATGATGCCACTAATAAAAAAAACCTGTAAAAATATTCCTCATAGTTCTTAATTTTTTTATCTGCTTTATGCATTATTTTGCACTTAGGACTAAAACCATTTTTGATGTTGAGTGTATTACTGCATAGAGTAGAAGTTTCATCCACAGGGGCATTAATATGACTCTTTTCAAGGTGAATTAAAATAGCAGTCACAGGTTTTTAATTGTTCATCATAACCAGAACACCCAGGGATATAAAGAAACGTTTCTTTGTTTATTTTGCTACTATGTCTGTCTGAAACTGGTACAGCCAGAACTACGCCCTCATGGCATGCTCTACTTATTTCTAAAAGGCAAATTTTAGAAATTTCAGATTTTATTTGGAAAAGATATTGAAAATTACTTTTTGCTTAATTCCACTTCACAAGTATCTTCACATAAGGCCACGTTAGAGGAAGGAAGCATCATATTTTGTAATCGGTCATGTGATCTCATGAGTCATCTCAGTTCAAACAATTGAACGTCTCATGTTCCTGTTCAACCGTTTTTTTTCCTCTCAGCTTGAGTAACTCTCGGCCTGGGAAACAAATCAAAGTGCAGACAGAAATGTTTTAATCTCATGGTGAATTTAATAAAATTGAATGACAACACATACCAGAAAATACATGAAAAAAACAGCTAATCCCCAGCAACCTAATATGAACAGAAGACAGAGATCTCTAGAGAAAGGAGAGCTGGAAACAAACTGCGTTTTTGTGAGCTTAATGTGCTTAAGGAAGCGTTTTATTTTGTAGTTCAACGTTTGTGTTATGATTTGACGAATAATCTGCTTATGAAGATGCAACAGAAAGCACATGTCTTAGTGGCTTATTTAATGACGATATCTTTATTTCAGCAACATTTATTGATCACAAAGACAGAGTTTTTAATCCTTTATTGTATATTTTAGTTATGGAATTGAATTATGTAAATATTTTATGTTTGAGAAGCTTGTTCAGCAGCCATCTTGATGTCATTCTAGTTCTATCTTATCTATAAAACCAACAGGATGTATTATTGACTTGGTTCTCCTCTTGCACTACTTAAAATACAAAAGAATAGCTTTTCCATTCTTTCCTGAATGCTCATTGTAAACATAAATCTTGACAGTGACATGTCAAAGGGTGATGATCAGCCTTGTATGTCTAAAAGTATTTTAGACGGTTTTTGAGAGTAAAATTTAGTGATGAACTGTCAGACCAACAACGACGTAAACAACAACAATAGAAATCTCACATTTTTACTGAAAACTAAGTCTGTAGATACATCATTTATCTGGGAGGGTATTTCATAAAGTTAAACTTATAAAGGCAAATAATTTTAAACATCCCTTATTAGTGCTTTCAAGCAAAATGATATTTAAGTAAGTTGCCTTTTCTTCTGACTATAATGCAGCTTAAAGAAATGAAAGACTTGGATCATTATGTTGTTACTCTCCTTGTACCTCCTCATGTATTTGACCTTTTTCCTAACAGAACCAGAGGAACCAGCTCTCAGGATGGTTCTTCTCGGAAAAACTGGAGTTGGAAAGAGTGCAACGGGAAACACGATCTTAAAAAAAAAAGTATTTAAATCTTTGTCCTCATCTTCATCACTGACACTGGAAAATGAGAAAAAATCAGGAGATTTTGAAGGCCAACCTCTAGAAGTGATAGATACTCCAGGTTTCTCTAACACTGAACTAGAGCCACTAAAGGTGACGAAGGAGATCACTAATTGCATCTCGCTGTCTGCTCCGGATCCTCACGTGTTCCTGGTGGTGATCGAGCCGAGCAGATTTACACGAGAAGATGAAGAAACAGTCAGAATGATGCGTATTATTTTTGGAGAAGAATCAGTCCATTACAGCATGGTGCTGTTCACTCATGGAGACGACCTGGAGGATGAAGGCCGCTCCATTGACGACCTTATTGAAAGCAACAACACTCTCCGTGACCTCGTCACTCAGTGTGGAGGACGATATCATGTCTTCGACAACAGAAACAAGGATCCATCTCAGGTCAGAGAGCTGCTGGAGAAGGTCAACAGGATGGTTCACAACAATGGAGGAAACTACTACACCAAAGAGATGCTGGCAGAAGCTCAGAGAATTAAAGAAAAGGAACTCCGGATTGTTCTAGTGGGGAAAACTGGAGCTGGGAAGAGTGCATCAGGAAATACTATAATAGGAGAGGAAATATTTACATCTATTATTAGCTCCTCAGGAGTTACAACAGAGTGTCAAAAAGAAACACGAGTGTTCAATGGTCAAATGCTGACTATAGTTGATACTCCAGGTCTATTTGATACTTCTCAGAATCAAGAGCAGGTGAAAGAAAAAATCCTCAAATGCATCTCATTTGCTGCTCCTGGACCTCATGTTTTCCTGGTGGTGATCCAGCCAAACAGATTCACAGAAGAAGAACAAAAAGCAGTGAAAATCATCCAGGAGATTTTGGGAGAAGGATCACAGTGTTACAGTATGGTGCTGTTCACTCATGGAGACGAGCTGGAGTATGAAGATGTCTCCATTGACAACCTTATTGAAAACAATGACACCCTCAATGACATCATACGTCAGCGTGGAGGAGAATATCATGTCTTCAACAACAGAAACCAGGATCCATCTCAGGCACAAGAGCTGCTGGATAAAATCAAGACAATGGTTGAAAAAAATGGAGGAAACTGCTACACCAAAGAGATGCTGAAAGAAGGCCTAAGACTTAATAGAGAACAACTCCGGATTGTCCTAGTGGGGAAAACTGGAGCTGGGAAGAGTGCATCAGGAAATACCATATTAGGAGAAAAAATATTGAAAGCTGGTTTTGGCTTCTCATCAGTTACAAAAGAGTGTCAAAAAGAAACACGAGTGATCAGCAATCAAATGCTGAGTGTAGTTGATACACCAGGTCTGTTTGATACTTTTAAAGATGAACAGCAGATGAGAACAGAAATCGCTCAATGCGTCTCGTTTGCTGCTCCTGGTCCTCATGTTTTCCTGGTGGTGATCCAGCCAAACAGATTCACAGAAGAAGAACAAAACACAGTGAAAATCATCCAGGAGATTTTTGGAGCAGACTCCAGAGATTACATTCTGGTTTTATTCACTCATGGAGACGATCTCAAAAATGACAAGGTCCCCATTAAAAAAATAATTGATGGAAATAAGAAACTAAAGGATTTCATTGATCAATGTGGCAACAGATACCATCTGTTCAACAATAAAGCTGAAGATGCAGCTCAGGTCACAGAGCTTCTCAAAAAGATTGATAAGATGGTTAAGAAAAATGGAGGAAAGGAAAAATATTACACCAACCAGATGCTGGAAGCAGCAGAGGAAGCCATAAAGGAAGAAATGGAAAAACTGCAGGAGGAAAATCCAAACATGAGTCCTGATGAAGCAAGAAGAAAAGCTGAGAAGAGCAACGGCTTCATCCGTGGAGTTTTGGCCTCTGCTGGAATCATTGTAGGAACAACTACTGCTGGGATTATCACTGAAGTTGCTCTTGCTACTGCTGCTGGAGCTGCATTAGGTCCTATAGGAGCTGGTGTTGGGCTTGTTGTGGGCTTTGTGGGTGCAGTTACTGTGGCCGTAGTGAAGAAGAAATTATGTAAAGTTCAGTGAATATTTACACTATTGAGTCACCTGAAGGTTATTTCAGGAATACGTCACAAAATTAAAGTGTCACTATCATTTAATCGTGGTTGTTCATAGACCTTCAGAGGAATCTCCATTTTCAAGGTGATACATGTTTAATTCATCATGTCTATATAATCAATATTGCTTACTGTACATGTGATTTCTGGGGTGGGTAGAGCTGGTGGATAGAAAACTGGTGAGATACACATAGAATAAAGACAATTGACGATGCAGTGATTTAATTTACCACATAAGAAATGAAACCTTAGATGTACAACTGAAATCTGTTTTCAGTTGTACATCTGAAGAATAAAAAATTAAACAAAAAAAAAATATTAATGTAATCAATTACTATGAAGGGGAAGTTTGTCTTAACTTTGATAAATATGTTTGATTTAAATGACATTTGCTTAGAATTAATTGTTTTTGAGTTCTGAAATAAAATCAGATAAAGTCACAGAAAAAAACGTTGTGATGTGTTTAATATTTTGTCAATGCATGGCTACTGACTGCAGGAGACAATAAGCACTCTGGACGGCAGAACGGGGCACTCCAATCATGATCTGGTTCTCATAGAGCACAGGTGTCAAACTCCAGCCCTCAAGGGCCGGTGTCTTGCAGTTTTTAGATGTACCTCAGGTAGAAACGCTGGAATGAAATGACTTACTGACCTGCTCCTTGTGTAGATTAGTTCTCCAGAGCCTTGCTAATGACCTAATTATTCTTTTCAGGTGTGGTGCAACAGAGGTGCATCTAAAAGTTGCAAGACACCGGCCCTCCAGGACTGGAGTTTGACACCACTGTCATAGAGGATAC
Source organism: Poeciliopsis turrubarensis (assembly GCA_010277015.1). Taxonomy (NCBI): domain Eukaryota; kingdom Metazoa; phylum Chordata; class Actinopteri; order Cyprinodontiformes; family Poeciliidae; genus Poeciliopsis; species Poeciliopsis turrubarensis. The sequence goes on from VMRN01000075.1 coordinate 86,894, forward strand.
TCCTTCCTAAAGATTATTCTTGATCTCATTTGTGAACAAAGGGAGGACTAATGTTTCAGTTACATAAACTCTTTTTACAATTGGTAGCACTGTTGCCTTGTAATGTTCGGCTTGATTAAAGCGCAACTCACCAAAAACACACAAAGGGGATCTTGTCTCAGGAAAACAGGTAAGAAGTGTTACAAGGTTAATTTGATAAAAAAAAAAAAAAACATAAATATTCAACCCCTCAATACGAAATTAATAGATTTTTACCAACATTGATTTATTCAGAAAACCCGAAATTTTAATGCTTAAAAATAGTTATCCCGATACCTAAATCATTAAACCAAAACCCTCCAAAACAATCATAGGTCTGATTCTCCTTGCTCGGGTTGAGTCATCAACCAAACTTAAATAATTGAATGTCCCAATGGTCCTGTTCCTTTTCTGGGAAAATTTTGTCCATAAAAGAGTCCCATAAACTCAAAATCAAACAACGTCCTGGAAGCGTCTCTCCGTATTAATGCCCAGTCTCCATCCCGAAAGAAAAGTCCAAAACGTCAAAAAATAAAGCCCAGATCTCACCGGGAGCGTCCCTTTCATTGAAGCTGAATCATTAAAGCTAAACTCCCACTGCACAGATCTGAACATGAGCGTCTTACTTGCTGATTGCGCCGCGCCTCGCCGTCGCACACGCCCCCATTTCATTACTAATTTTTCACACACCTGGCCCCAAACATTATTTACCCAAAATCAGTTTTTAACAGTGGAAATTCGAAACATTTTTAAATAATGAAATCCCCACAACTGTTCCGCAAGACACTTTGCTATTTTTAACATTTAATATAGTTATTGAAAAAAACAAACCTAGTGGTTAGAGATTACTTTATTCAACAGACTCATGGTCCACAAGATACACAACAACACAACATACAAGGCAAGAGAAAATATAAATATAAATCTTATAGAAGACTTGTATACCAATGTTTCCACAGAGCCAACTGGTATCTTAGCGCACTGACAGAGGGATGTGAAAACATTACAATAAGATTGTTCGGTAAGTTACCCAAACGACACATAAACTTGTATATCAGATTTCTCAAAAGTGCCTGAAATGTTCTGACACGTGCGTTACAGAACATTTGACTTGCACTGCTGAACCTGGGTTTCTTGATCAAAATTCTCAGAGAGTCATTATAAGCAACCTTAAGCTTCTGCATACTAGTTTTTTTTTTTATTTGCACCACAAAGGAGCTATGTACAAGGATGTACAGTAAGCTTTAAACAGACTTATTTTTACCTCATCAGAGCACATATGAAATTTCCTCCCCAGAATGTTTGCCTGGGCGTATAAAATGCGACACTGCCTATAGATGTCATCATCATCAGAGAGCTGGTCTGTGATGTAGTGACCCAGATATTTAGTTTTGGAACAAACATCTAACTTTTGCCCTGACAGAAAAAAATCAGGGAAACATAGTTGTTTGTCAGCTTTAGTTCTACAAACTAGTACAACAGTTTTCTTAGCATTATACTGCACATCAAATCTCAACCCATAATGAGAGCAGATATTCAATAACTGTTGAAAACCAGCACTACTGGGTGAGAGAACAGCCAGGTCATCAGCATACATAAAGTGATTGACCAAAGTATCACCAATCATACACCCGGTTTTACAGAGGTTCATTTCTTTTGATAGGTCATCCACATACAAGTTAAACAAGGCAGGTGAAAGAAGCCCACCCTGCCGCACACCGTTACCAACACCAAAAGGAGCAGAGATGTTATTATGTTACAGCCTTGCAACAAAAAGGTCTTGGGTTCGATTCCCGGCCCGGGGTCTTTCTGCATGGAGTTTTTATGTTCTCCCTGTGCATGTGTGGGTTTTCTCTGGGTTCTCCAGCTTCCTCCCACAGTCCAAAAACATGACGGTGAGGTTAATTGGTTTCTCTAAATTCTCCATAGGTGTGAGTGGGTGTGT
>VMRN01000075.1:93548-151529 GCA_010277015.1 Poeciliopsis turrubarensis
ACACACACACACACACACACACACACACACTCATACGCACACGCGCACACACACACACACACACTCATACTGGGAGTTCCCTGATAAACTCTCTATAACCTCTGATGTCATCTGTACACTGTGCTATGATTGGTCCTCTGCAAATACTGATATAAAGCAGCGGACCATGAGAAGACTTTCCTCAGCAGCAGCTGGAACTGACAGAGGGACGGACAGAGGGACAGACTCAGACAGCACTCTGTCTGCAGCGTCCAGCACAGTAAGTCACGTTCGGTTCAGATTATCTTTAGGCTTCAGAAACTTTCTGTTTCCTCAGAAAACAGCAGAAAGAGACAGGAAACACTCAGCTGGTCAGACTGCAGCAGCTGCTGCAGCTGAACCTGTTGCCAGTTGCTGGTTGCTTGTTGCTGGTTGCTAGTTGCTGGTGTTGATATATCAACTGTGTTGATATATCAACTGTGTTGATATAATCAACTGGTTATATCAACTGAGACCAGCCTGGTGACGCGATAACCCGAGGTCAGAGGTCACAGTGTTGAGTGGGATTGGAAACACTGAATCAGTTTGTTTGTTGTGTCATGTGACCTGGTTCAGGTCTCTGCAGAACCAGAACAAACTGCATCTAAATTTATCCTCAGTGAAATAAAACCCGAGTTTCACTTTGAGTCAGAGCCGGTTCCCTTCAGCCTGTCGACCCGGCAGAACTTTGACCTGACAACTTCCTAGAAAGCAACCGAACACAACCAGCTTTCCTGTAAACCACTCTGGTTCTGATCCAGCCTGCCGGTTCTGATCTCGTCTAATGCTCCGTCTTCAACGTTTGGAGTCTCTTTGGCCGTTTCCATTAATCATAGAATACTTTTTAACCGGGGGGATTTTTTGGACGTCTGGTTTTGACTTTTAGCCGAGTAGAATGGTGCTGCTGCGTTCTCCGCCTCTGAATGTTGAACATTCCTGGTTCTTCTGTTTATCTCCTGCGTTTCCACCTTCAGCAGGTGGAAATAAACACTTCTAGAGTGTTTATTTCCTGTCAGCAAACCTCTGACAGGAAGACATTTGTTAAACTGACCTTGAGCAATAAGTGGGGGTGTCAGAGAGATCCTGGAGGGAAAATCTTCCTCTAAGACTTTGGATCAGATGTTGTTCATCCAGGAGTAACAAGAACTTTTACTGGGCCCAAAGTGACCCAAAAGAATCTCAGTTTAGTCAAGTTAGATGAAAGATCAACAACTGAGCCAACAGCTGTATTTTTCAAATAGTTGACTGAAGATAGAATTTGTACTTATAAACAAATGCTGTAAGCACAGGTTGCTGCTGCCACGTCCTGTTTTGGAAGAGAACTGCATGTTCTGGCTCTGTGCTCTGCCGGGGCGTTCCCTCTCTGGGTTGATGTTGTTTACATTAAACTTTCAACTTACTGACTGAAGGTAACACTCCAGTGTGTGAAGATTAAAGTAAAGCTTGGTGTGCTCATCAGAGGTGACTTCCCTCTCCCAAACCTTCTGAAGTGACTAGATTTACTCTGTGAACAAGATGAGCACAAAGTTAATCATTTTAAAACCTTCAAAACTGCTGTTCAAAGTACGAGGCAGTTTCTTCATGACTTCAACTAGAATACTTAGCAAAAAAAATCAAAAAGTACAATTTGTCATAGAGACTGAAGGCAGAGCTCATTAAGGGAAGTCTTAAGTGGATGTCGACAGTTTCTATTTACATATTGTCGTCTTATTTTTCTCTCTCAATCTAAAGGATTTTGTATATTTTTGGAACTAAACAAATGCAGGTTTGGATGGTGGGTGCGTGAGTGAATTTAAGTATGTATAAGTACATGTTTACAATGGTAAGTTTGTTGTTTGTAAGTTTGTCCTAAAAGAGAAAATTCAATTAGATGCATTTTTGAAAAAGAAAAAAAAGTACAATTTGATCATAAATTGGTGTTTTCTCTCTTTTATCTGCTTTGCTGACTTGTTTCTGGTTTTCCGCAGACAAATGTTTCCATTTTGTGTCAATAAAAAAAAAATAAAGGAAAAGTCTTGAGGATTAGTTTACTCATTGAACTCTTGGGACTTTGGCCATATCTATTGTCAGAGTATGAACTTGTAGCAACAGGTTAACACCAAATCATCTGCACTTAAGGAACAGTGGAAATATTTTACTTTGAAATTGAAATTTAATGGAAAAACAAAACTTGGAAAAACCAACAACTAACATTTTTAGTCGGAGATAAAATTATAATATAAAGCAAAAATCATTCCTAACACCCGGTTGTCATACTGCTATATGAGAACCATGCTTCATGTATACAATAGTTTATGGTCTCCATGTTGAACACCTATTGACTTGGCCAGTAATGTCTTTGTGATTTTATTCGAAGGTAAAAAGCGTCCAAATGAGCAGAATGTTCTTCTGGATCCAAGTACCTGGTGTAGATCTGAGGAGGTGCTGCTCAGCTCTTACAGCTTTTGTCACAAACTTACTTAGCAGGAAGTGAAAGTCCTGACCACACCCAGACTTCAACACAAGCAGAGCAGTTTGTGCTCACAATGGAAATTAATCATTAGGCCTGCAAACAAAAGGTCACAATAAATTTGCCATTACTTTGTCAATGGGTGCAATACAACCGGAGATCGGACTTGCCCAGGTAGGGTGGCATCAGTTGGGCACTGAGATCCTGACGAGGCCCCAGCTGAGCTGTTGGTGTTGGAGATTTCCTCATGAGCTGTACGGCTGCATCGTTGTTGGCGTTGGAAGTTTCTGGCTGATGTTTGCGCTGATGGACCAAACAGCAGTCCAGATTCCAGAACCTCTGTGGCAAACACAGCATGTCCCTGAGAGACGATGTGAACTGTAGTCATTGAAGGTCCTTCAATCGGATTAATAAAGTGCTGAAGTTTCTCAAGAGGAACACTTGAATTTATTGTTTCCTGTAGCTGATTGATTCTTTGTCCTTGCAGAGCTGAGAAATGGTAATCACCATTACAGTAACCAACAAGACCCCTTACACCTGGTACCACTCTTATGAAAAAGACAAGGTAAGAGTTCAAACCGAGATCTTAACCAGCAGATGAACCTTCCCTGACTGTTTCTTCTCCTCGTCTCCACAGAGTGGGACAAAACTGAACCCACATGGTTCAGCAACAGGAAGATGGCCTTTAGGATTTTCTTTGATGAAATATCCATTTCGAATGTTTGATGCTGTTCTGGACAGAGGTGTCTACCTTAGCTATGGAAACCACTCCAGATGGGACCTCCACTCTGACAATCGCATCGATGATTTCATTGTAAGAGAGAGCTATGATCGGGAAAACTTTGAGCTGGTCAACAGTTCTGATGAAGTGGTTGACAGCTGTCCCAACTACGGTAAGTCTTGCAGAAACACTCAGACGTGATCCTGTTTCTACTGAGCGATACAGGGAAACTCCAGTTAGTTCAGACTATGGACCAATACCGCACAGTTAATGCTGAATGATTTCTACACACCTAGATTAACTCAACTTCAAGTGTTTGACTTTATACATGAAATGATTTGGTAATTGAAGGGTTAGGAGTCCACTCAGCTGGAAACCAAGAGAATACTAATCACTGCTGAATGTTGGATTGAGAACATGATGAGTGAACATATTTCTAAATGTCGTGTTTTGACATCTAGAAATATGTCAAATATGGGTATCTTATATATAGATAGATAGCATTTATTGTCATTGAACAGGATTCAACAAAATTTCTATTGCAACTCCCGTGTAAAAAGTCAAATATACACAATAGATAAAATAAACAAACACACAATAATAATAACAATATATACAACTAAAATTAACTAAAGGCACTCAACCACACCAAAGAAGAAGAAGCTTTTAATCCATCCATCCATGACCTTTGTCCACCATGGTTGCCTCTACTTCTTTAGTGGATTGTTTTGGCGCTTGCAAACTAAATATTTATTTTGCTAAGTGCTTGGCTTACTAAATAAAAATTTTGTTCCCCAAATAATTATTTAATTTGTAGTTCTGACGAGAATAAATAAACAAATGACAACAAAAAATGAATGACATAACTTTGAAAACGAATCCCTGATTTCTAATTAGGCCACATAATCCCAAGTTACTGCTGTTAATTATTGACTGCATAGATTTTCAAAACGGCACCCCATATTTTTTGACTTCAACCTTTTTGTTAAAGATTTTATTAATCTACTTTAATGGTAGGAAATAAACAGAATTTTTAAGGCTAAGAGAATAAAACATAAAAAAGCAGACCCTCCGCCTGAGACCTTTAGTAGCATTACTGACTTATTTTGTGCCAAAATTCTGTTAAAATAAAGTTAACTTTTTAAAACCGTCTTAAGAAATACTAACCCAGAGCATGCTCATTTGGCTCTGATTAAACTAAAGAGGGTGATAAAATTCACAAGAACATTCCTGAATTTTATTTTAGCAAGAATCGAAGAAGAGAAACGAGAAAGAGAAGAACGCAAAAGACGGCAAGAAGAAGAGAAACGTCAGAGGGAAGAAGAGGAGCAGCGGCGCCAGGCAGAGCTGGAACGAAAAAAACAGATCCAGGAGGAGACGAAGAGGAGACAAGAACAGGAACGCAGAGAACGGGAACTTCGAGAACGTATACGACAAGAACAAGAACAGGCACGATTGAAACTTGAAAGGCAAGAACGTGAACTACGAGAATGGGAACAATGGAAGAAACGACAAAAAGAACTGGAGAGAAAAAGGCAAGAAGAGGAGAAAAGACGCCTGGCAGAGCTGGAGCAAGCCAGGAGAATCCAAGAGCAGATTGACTTGGAGAACAAAGCCTCCAAGAGAAAGATCAGAAAAGCTCAGGAAAGACTTCAAGAGCAGGAACAAGTCAAAGCTCGAGAACACCAGCAGCAAAAGACTGAAGTACTGTACCAGTTGCTTGACGATCATACAGCTTACATAGAGAGGGATGAGGTAAGGTTTGAGATCTTCTGTGTTTATCACATTAAATATGAAAAAGCAAGTTAGACTCTGACCATATGAATGTTTAGACTTGATGCTAATGTTCTGAATTTATCTTTTATGCAGTTCAGTGATGTGCAGAAACAATTTGAAGAACTTCTGTCAAGCTTCCAAATCAAAGAGAAAGAGAAGTCAAAGATGAACCTTGAAGACAGAATGAAGTCTCTCCAAAATGTACTGATGTCAAATTACCTGGAACAGCACAACATCCCCATCTGGTCACAGTGGGCTTTGGATCAGGCCACTGGATATGTGAATCTGTCCCTGACTGAGCGCTTCAGTGTTCTGGAGGCTGTAGTCAAAGTTACTCTGGAGGGTGAGCCTGATTTTCAGTCTCAGCACAGAACTGGACAAGACCAAAAAAACAAATTCTTTCTCAGTTTGGAAGATCAGCTGCAGATTTCTAATCCAACTCTAGCCAGACGGGTTTTAGTAAATTTTCTTGAAATTACTTCAAAGTTACCAAAACAAGGCAAGGAGATCCTCAGTCAAATACTATATAACAACATCTGGACTCCAAAAGAAATCAAGCTGTTCATTGGACGGACGGTGGGCATGGATCAGGAAAAAGTCTCAAACATCCTTCACTGGGTATGCACCTATAGGGTAAGCTGCATACTGGCTGTCACTGCACTGAATCACAAAGATCCCATAGGATATATTCGAGACTGTATATCATGTGAGGAGGACAAAGATCATGAGATTATCCTGAGTGAGATGCAGGAAAATAACTATCCAGAAGATCTCCTGTCACAACTGGAAGACGCTCTTCAATACGTTGAGGCCATATTGCCTAGATGTAAAGGAGTGGACCTAGAGTCAGACTTGATTGAAGACTGTAAAGAGTGGATAGTTTCAATAGATTTTTCCAACCCTAACACTGACATGTTAAAGAACATCCTCATTGTCATGTGCATAGCTGTGAAGTCATGCACAGCCTTCATCACCTCCAGTGGAAAGAGCGTTCAGGGATACTTTCCCAGACTGACTCAGCTTGCATCATTACTGCTGCTACTGCTACAGCAGTCCCAGGACAATCGAGGATGCCTCTTGGAAATCGGAACCGGTGAGGGTAAGACCTGCATCTTAGCCATGTTTGCCACCATACAGGCAATACGAGGTACTGCAGTGGATGTTGTGACCAGCTCCCCTTTGCTTGCCATTCGTGATCAAGAGGAGTGGAAAAAACTCTATGCAATTTTTGGTGTGACCTCATCAACTGTTCCTCCACAACACCACACTAAAAGTTCATTTGAAGACCATGACAAGCTCCTTGAAGAAGCTTATTCTATGCAAGTAGTGTATGGCACTGTTTGTACTTTTGCTGCAGACATACTGAGGCAAGAGTTTGAGAAGAAAACAACTCGAGGACAGAGAAAGTTTGACTGTGTGATTGTGGATGAAGTGGATTACATGACATTGGACAGTGGAGTTCAGGTGACCTTCTTGTCACATCAAGCCAGTGGGCTAAGACACCTGGAACAAGTCCTAGCAAGCATCTGGGCCTTGATGTCTACCTGCCGACCGATAGAAATATTTGAAACGGGCGAGATCCAATGGGGAACTAGGATCCAGTACTGTCACAAGGTTGCCAAGCAAGCTGTGGTAGGCTCAGAATCAGACTTCTCAGAAGATGACATACTGTTGCTGGGTGTGAAGCTGGGCCTTTATTCTCAGGAGGATCTCAATAAGGTAACTGAAGCAATGAGTCAAACTCAGACAGAGAAAGACAGCTTTGACGATCCCACATTGCAAGTCATTGGAAGCATCATGGCCAAGTTGGGACATCAGCAGCAGCATGAGCTGTTCAGGGAACTTGAGACAGAAGTCCTTGATGGCGTGGTGGTGGACTGTTACTCACTAGTAAACAACAAAGCCAAGCGCTTTGGTAAAGACGATTCTTCCCCTGACCCTGATGCCAGGATTCTTCTTTTGCAGAACGGATGTGCCTGTGAAATCATGTCTGAGAAATCACTCATTGAATCAACTCTTGAAAAACTGAAATCCAAAATTAGGTTTTCTGATCAGTGCTCGTTAAAGTCAGTGGAGAAAACTCAGGGATATATTGTGATTCCATCTTTCTTGGAAGAGTATTTTAAGAACCAGTTGCCCATTTTTGCAGAGAATGCCTTGAGAGCCATTCAGATGGTGCTAGACAGAGAATACATGATTGAAAAGACACCAGAGGTTGACAGGCCTGGTTTCTGTAGTGGAGACTCTCATCACTACGATGCCATAATTCCTGTAGACTTCCAGGCCAGTGGGGTACTAGAGAAAAACAAGCGCTGGGGTGAGGGCCTGCAACAGTTTTTGGAGATGAAACACCAACTGGCAATTTCACAATTATCTAATGTCACAAACTACATGTCAAATGTCCACTTCTTTAAAAAGTACAAAGGGATTTTTGGAGTCTCTGGGACATTAGGGGGCGAAGCAGAGAAAGCATTTCTAAAACGGCAGTACAAAACAGCTAGTTATATCATTCCTGCGCACCGTCATAAAAAGCTTGTAGAACTGCCAGCAGTTCAGGTTTCTGGAGGAAAAACTGAGTGGATCCAGGTCATTTGTGAGACCACATGGAGAGCTGCAGACAGGGGGCAGGTTGTTTTAATAATCTGTGAGGATGTCAAGACTGCCAAGGAGCTGAAGGGTAAAGTACAGGTTCAAAAAAGACACTCTGCTAAGATCACCATGTACACGATCAGCGAAAAGCACAACATTGAAAAGGAGACTTTCAGAAAGGGACACATCATCATAGCTACAAACCTTGGAGGCAGAGGAACAGACATACATGTTCACCAAGAAGTCAATGAGTGTGGGGGTCTCTTTGTGCTTCTCACATACTTCCCTGGAAGTTACCGTGTAGAGAGACAGGTGTTTGGACGCACCGCCCGCAAAGGAAACCCAGGAATGGCGCAGATGATACTTAACCGGGATCTTCTGGCACCAGCATACCAAGGCCACTCAGTGGAAACCATGAGACAACTCAGAGAGGAGTATGAAGTCAGACGTTTGGGTGGTATGGAGAAAAATGAGCTGCTTCAAATTGAAATTAAGGAAAGTCTTTTCTCCACATTTTGTGAGTTTCTCTGTGGCTTTGACAAGCATTACACAGAAGAGGAAAGGAGGGATATCAAAAAGCTGAAGTCAAAAGATCTTCCTGAGTGTTTTAGGAGCCATCGTCAAAAGTTTGATTATCAGACTGCGATAAATGCTTTGAAAGAATCATGGGCCTTGTGGCTCATCCTCCATGAAGAGCACTTCAGCAAGCATGATGATATCCAACTCCTGACAGAAAACCTTATGGAGGGGTTGAAGAAGACTGCCGATCAAATCTTAAAGGGGAGGAGCAACAATTTCTACGACTACATAAAACTGGCAAAAAGCAGAACTGACATACACCGCAGCAACAAAAAGGAAAGCGACTTTGGAGCATTGCTGTACTGGAAGAGTGCTGTGCAGTGCGATCCTTTCTACAGTGCAGTGGCACTTTATAACCAGGCATACATCACAGTCAACCTGCAAAGGAGCGGCTACAAAGAGGAAGCAAAGCAGTTATTGGAAAAAGCAAAGACTGCTGTGGATGTGTACCTGTCAGAGTCAACAAACACCATGATGTTTTGTAATTTGACTGTGAGTAATGACTTTTTACCCCACCACAAAGACAGCAACCTTCAGAACCAAATGAAAGCCAGAATGAGTGTCTTCAAATGTTGGAAAGGATACATTGAGAATGCCCTGAAAGCCCTCCAGCACATTGAGAAAAGCAAAGGAGAGGCTATCTTAGAAGACTCCAGTGTTTACAGTCTTTCCAAAGACGAAGACCCCATCACCAGGAATGAACTCATGGTACTTCATGAGTTTGGTCTCTGCATCGTGTTTGAGGTTAAAAAGAAGCCAGAGTTTTCCATGGATGCCTTTGCTTGTTTTTGTCTTGGAGTTGTCCAAGTGGCAGCAGGTGTTCTTGTTTGTGCCATGTCCTATGGAAGCGCCAGCCAGTTTGGGCTTGGACTCATCAGTGAAGGGGTTTCGGACATGATTCACGGCATAAAGGGAATGATAGAAGGAAGCTTTGACTGGGCGCAGTGGGCAATCTCCAAAGCCATCAGCATTGGGGTGTCTCTGTTCTTTGGTGGACTGAGCAAACTCAAAGGAGCTGTAAGGGCTGTACGAAGTGGTGCCAAAGGTCTGGTTGCTGGGGCTAAATGTAGCTCTGTCTTCACAGTAAAAGAGTGCTGTAAACATGCAGGGAAATTTGCTGTTCAAGAACTGGCAAAGCAGGGATGTGTCGCTGCACTGAGCTACACTGTCAGCAGTGCACTTCCAGCTTTGTTTAAAAGGATTCTGAATGAGGCCTTCAGGAAGAAAGTCTTTACAATGATAAAAGCTAATGATCGCTTGGATTCTGCTCTCACAAACTTCATTTGTTCAGCAGTACCAAAGACGGCCATGGAGCAGAACTTTACCAACTTCACAATAGACATGAATTGTGAGAATGAAATCCGTCTATCAGTGGACATGATGACACGAGTCATAATCCCTGACCTGATGATGGACTGCACCCAGGTTGGTAAAGTTCTTGATACCCTGTCAGAGGTCTGTGGTTCTGTGGCATGACACATGGATAAACAAAAAGAGATGGAAGTGTTGATGAAGCTTTTGGAGTCAGCTCAGTATATCAAACTTTGTGTAGAAATCTTGAATTCATGTCCCACAGAAGATGTCATTCATAAAGCCTTTGTACCTGGGTTGTTGAAAAGCCTGGATCAGCTGCCGCAGGAAAAGTATGATAAGGATGGAAGACACTCACTAGCTGATGTGAAGAGGCTTAAAGAAGACCTACTCAACATTATAGCCACAAGTGTTTCAGAGTCATTTGTTGAAGCTTGTTCAAGACACATGACCTCCATCATCACCAGAACCTGCATGACTCAAATTAACAGTGCTGCCAGTAGTGCTGTTGGGAACCTACTAGGCAGGGCTAATACTCAAGGTTTCTTTGACAACCAGCTGTATAAACACCAAATGAAGGAGGCTATCCGCAGACCATGTGAATCTCTATCAGAGGAGGGCAAAAAGGACCTTCATTGTTACATTGAGGAGGTTTGTGATGTTGACCGTCCTGCTTCAGCTTTGGACATCCATGTCCTCACTCAAAGTGATGCTCTCCAGGGCAAAGGCATCAGAGTTATAGTTGTGGACAAAGATAAGAAGAAGCTTTCTGAAGATTACTTTCCAGGAAAGGACAGTTCTGCAGGTGATATCGTCCTCCAACTGAGCAAAGACCCAGAAACACAAAAACAGTGAGTAATGATTGAGAATCTCATATTGATGACATTGATGTGTTTTATTGTGTAAGAGTTAAGAAGTATTGATCAATTTATTTTGATATAACCTTATTCACATGAAACATCTTTGAAATGCACATTATACAAAAAACATTCAGTTTATATGCAGAAATAATCCATTAAATCCAATCATTTCAAGTGAAAAACATCCAATTCAATTAACTGCGCTAAGCAAGATGGTCAGTTGCATTTCTGTTCAAATTGGTAAAATGATCTTTATTTAAGGAAGACAAGCTGACTGCTTTGAGTCACTTCCTGTGCAGGAATCTTTGGTTTAATGTATCAGAATATTTTTATGAAATTGCCTACTACGTCTTAAATGAGGTCTTAAAAACCTCAGATGACCTTGAGGTCCTTCTGGTTTGCTCTGTTATTCGGTGTTCCACCTGTATAAAAGTGTTTTGGTATTTCTGTTTGTAATTTTCAGGACGTTTGCAGAACGGCTTGCTGGTGAAACGAGGCCCTACAGCGGACATTTCGACATTGTGAAGCAAGATGGCACTGTGATTCCAGTGAACTCTGCAGATATGAACTGCTTCTATCATGCCGTGGTACAGGCCCACAGCTGCAGTACCGTTGACCACCAACAGAGGGCAGTGCAGCTTCGAAATGAAGTGAAGAATATGGTGAGTATAACAACGTTCAAAACATTAAAAAAACATAAAGTGTGCTGATGATGAAACTAAAGTATTTTATGTAGGAATCATTTAAAAGTTTTGAGAAATACCAAACATAAAGATTGCCAGTCACTCTGGCAGAAACTCCTCTCACCTCAATCTGTTTCATATAGATCCCTGCTGTACCATTGCTGCATCTCCAGACAACAAATCATATTTAATACATTGTGTCCTCTCCTGAGACAATTTGTGAATCAAACAGCTTGTTTTGAAATACTAGCGTTCCTAAGCATTGACCACCAGAATTTTGTACTGAATGAAGTTGTTTTGATAAATTTACAGCACAGCACTGCTTCTATCCAAAGCTCTGACTCTGAACTGTAAGAGTTAACCACAGAAACCTGGGTGAAATTGATCGTCTATGAAAAAGAGAACATGAAGTTATTGGCAGCTCAACTGTGTCAGCCAATCAGAGACTCAGTTCATAGAATCCAAAGTCAACAACTTCTGTTTTATTAGGACTTAAAAACAGAAAGATGGAGTCATCCAGATGTTTATGTTTTCAGACATAAACTCAAACTAATGAACTGCATTAATCAGGATTTATGGATAGATACAGCTGAGTATCATCAGCATCACAGTGGATGTTTATCCCCTGATATCTGATGGTTTCACCAATATTTGGCGATTGGTGATGGAATGAGAGGAATAAAACAAAGTAGTGATAAATGTTGTTGGTGGATCTCAGCAATGCGACCTAGCTGCTGAGTTTATATTTATATCTCTGTTGTAATTTAAAATCTCTGCTTAATTTTGCACCCTGTTGTCAATAAAAAAACAAACTGAATGTAGGTTTGACGTAAGGAAAAGTAGACATGGTGAAATGTTTGTGACGTGTCATGGTTCAGCTGCTTCGGGACACAGAACGATACGCACCAGCCGTGAACCTGCAGAGAGGATATGAAGAAACCCACAAATACCTGGATAAATACATCATCAGTGGAGGAGGCAGGAAGACGCAGCAGGTCAGCAGGAAAAACTTTCAGGAGAAACTAAACACTACAGACACGCAGGATTTACCGGAGCATGAGGCCAACCTGATAAAAACATACGACCTGGGTCTGGTTGGAAGGTTTGATGAGTGAGTTCATTTGGTCCAACGATTTAAAATCTCAGCCGTCACTCTGCAACACATAGTCATCTCTGCTTGATGTTTGGTTTGTGAAGCATCAAGGGCCTGCGGAAGACAAACAGACCCAATGCTGATAACAACAACCGGAGATCTACTGTGAATGCAGACCACATCCCACCTATCAACACCTTCCAGAGAGCTCATGAGATGCTGCAGAAACCCGAGAATGAAGCCCAGAGGGACTGGCTGAAAACAAACAACCCTAAGCTTTATGCCATGTTTGATAAAACCGGAAAGCGTGGGCTCTGCAGAGAGGTTCTCACCGAACATCACAAGCAGGCGCTAACCACCGGAAACAGCAAGGGGTCTCACATAGTCAGGTGAGAATGCATCACTTCATGGCTGATTGTAGCCCTTTGCTGATGTCACTTGCTCTGTTTGCTGCAGGGAAAAGATCGCTGAAGCTCTGGTTTCTGGTGATGTTCATAAAGCAATGAAGATGTCCTTAATAGCGGCCAATCCAGAGATGTCGGAGTCTCTCCGGAAAGATGCAGGTGCATAACAGAGACTGATTAAGCTGCTGCTGCAACGAGCCTGCAGAAAAACAGGCTGCTTCAACCAGGTGGCTAATGTTTGCTCTCTGTGCAGGAATTTATCGGCAGAATAAAAGACCTGATGTCATGTCCCCCAAAGCCACCAGGACATATCACGACATTGGAGACAAACTGCTGGTGGATAAATACTATGAGATGGGCGTCATCAATCAGAGCTCAAAGGATGATCTTCATCAGTGGACAAAATCCCAGCTTTACTCCAGGAATTCAGCAGAATATCATGAACTGCTGCACTGGCTGAAGCAGCCACGCCTTTAGATGTAAGTTTATCTAAATATTAACACTTTTCATTCTGATTGCTATTAATGAACCATTTTCTGTTGCTCCACTCACCCAGATGAGACTGGAAACGGGAGTCTGGTTGAACTGGGAATGATTCCATGCAACCAAAGCTCAGCAGACAGAGGAACGTCTGGAGCAAAGGACAGCATGATAACATGTATCAAAAGTTTGCTTCAGAAATAACTTCATATTTAAATCACAAGAGGAACATTTATATTGAAATATGAATGACCACGCTGCTGCTGGATCAACCTGCAGACCAGTCATGTCTCCTGATTCTGGTTCCAGAACCAAACATGGAGAAGCAGCATTCAGCTTCTATGCTCCACAGATCTGGAACAAATCTTGTTCGCTTGCAGTCATAGCGTTTTCTATTAATTGTCAGATTATTTGCTTTATTGTGTTATTTCTCTGACCACCGACGTTCCTGAGTCACTGCAGCGCGTCGTCACATGATGTCCAATTCACTCGATCACTGACTTGTCATCTACATTTCACAAAGAAGTTTTAAATAGCAATCGTCCAGTGGCTGTTAATACTTTGAACACAGTGCTGGGCTGCTGTCAAGTTACTGTCCGCAAAAAGATGCTGACAGTAACAAAGGTGTAAGAAATATTACTGGGGAGTGTCCCCATCAGGCCAGAGGTGGTGGGGACATGTCCACTACCTCCACGCAGTTATAACATGAAGTTGAATGATTATTATAATAATAATCATAAAAATAAGAATTGATCAAATAACTTTTTCTGAAACCAATGTACCTTTGTTTCCGTGTGCACTGCACTGTCTATAATTAAACGAAGATAATTAGCATTTTGAAGCAAACTCACCACAAGCCAGCAACACGTTAGCAGCCTTTGTCCCTTAAGGTTATAAGTTTCGTAGCTTTAGAGTTGGTGCACATTTTTAAGGAGTCCAAAAATCACCTTACATCGGCTCTAAAAACAGTGAGGTCGGGTTTGTTTTTAGCTAATTTATAGGCATGTATGTGAAACTTAGCCAACAGAATAAAAAAGTTTATAATATATTCTTTCCCAGACATACCATTCTTGGAAATGCCAAAGAAAACATGTTTAACATCCAAAGGAATAAATATATTACATTTCGGACTAAAGAAAATATTGAAGTCACACCAAAAAGTTTTGCTGAAGGAGCATTTCCCAAAAAAGGTGGTTTAATGTTTCTCGTTCGATGTGACAAAAGGAACAGAGAGGATCAACATTTGGAATATATTCATTCAGTTCTGAATTTACAGTGTTAAATTTTAAGAGACACCTCTCATATTTTATTTGAGTCAAAAAACTTTCTTGGCAATAACCTTGTTTGCTCACAATCAATTTCTGAATAAAGATTGTTCCAAAAGAAGACTGAAGCAGGTTCGTTAATAGTATTCCTCTGGATTATTTCTCTAATATGTTTATTTCTGGTTTTAATACTAAGGAATGGATCTGAATTACCAATAAATAACTGGGATATTGGATATGGGTTGAGGGTGATATGAGAAATTTCAAACCTGCTGGAATAGCAGGGAAAATATATTTACAAAGAAATTCACCATAATTAAACAGTTGACCATCCTCATTGAACAATTGTTTTATAGATATATCTCATTGTCCACCCAGTTCTTAAGAAATAGGGATTAATGCTTGAAGCAAATATTTTGGTTTTTCCAAATAAAACAGTTATGAGGGGAAATGTTATGTTTCTAAGCCAATGTCAAGGAGAAAAGTAGTTGCTTATGGAAGCTAGATAAATTAACAGGGAGCTTTTCTATTTTGTAGTTACATTTTAATGAAAAGTCTGGGCCTTCAGAGGCCCGTTTGGTTTCAAATGCGTCCTGGATGTTTCTTCAGCTGAGAACTGAGCTGCAGCAGAATTGAACATGGACAGTTGTGTTAAAGGGATCTCTCACTCAAGGTTTTTTTTTTACCACTCTCCTAAACTGTTTTTACATGTGTTCTCTTTTTCAGATAAAAACCGATTTTTCTTGTGTTTCTTTTAACACGAGGAGACTAAAAGACTCAAACAGAAAGCAGGTTTTTTGTTTCATAAAGGACAACAAGCACATTGCACATTCTTACAGGAAACTCATTCTGATGCATTTGAAGTGAAGTTCTGGTCGCAGCAATGGGGAGTTAAAATCCTCTTCGGTCATGGGACAAATCAATCGGCTGGAGTCGCCAGCTGCTTTTTCAGATGTTTTGTGTAAGATTTTGGATCGAAGGTCAGATTTTGACCTCATTTTGGCTCTGTACAGCCTACGCATTTGATCAAACTCCGCTGAGGAATTTTGATCGATTGGCTTCAAATTTGGTCAGATTGTTTATAATGCATGTCTGATTCAAAGTTGTCAAAACGGCAAGTTTTTGAGCATGCTGAAGGGTGACGCCAGGGGTCAAAGTTCACCTACTCAATATGAAACATGAAACTGTTATATCTCCTGCCCAAAAACACACAGAGGCACCAAACTTTCAGTGATGGATCATCATCAAGTGACCGACAATACCCACTGGTCAAATGATGACATCACTTAAGACACTCCCCTTGAGAAAAGAAAGTGTAATGTTTTACTGTGAATGGTCTCTGTCTGACCTCTTTGCCATAATCAACATGAAACTGTGTCCAGAGACAGAAGAGATGTTGGTGTGATGTATATTCTAGCTTCGACTGGTTTCGATGGAGCAGGTGGGTGTGGGGGCGTGGAGAAGTGACTTGTAACGCCATTGCCATATGTTTGGCTCTAAATTCTAGTTTCGAGCTGAGCTGCACCAAACTTATTGGGATGGATCCTTATCCATCCCTAGACAGGAATCCACAAAAATCCCTGGTGGGTGTGGCCTAATTTCTCTACAGCGCCCCCAAGAAGTTTTTGAAAAATCAGCCCTAAGCCATGCTTCAATCCAGACTTATGAAATTTGGTACACATGTGTATCTTGTCAGAAATAAAAGGAAACCAGATTTAAGATCTGAAAGCTATGAAAGAAATGTGAATTTACCAGAAGCAGCTTTTTACTTACAAGCTCTTTTATCTATTAAAGAGTGAAATGTTTCATATTCATGCAGCTTAATTCATTATAGTATGTTTTGTGCTCTGTTTTAACCTAAATCTGTTGAGTTCTCATTAAGAGATAAATCTGTTGTGTTTGTTCCTGTGAACTATGAAGTCTCAGTGGTTTCCAGAACTAAAATGATTATGTTGGAACGAAAATTATGAGACATTGCTTTTTATTTTGGCTCCTCTCTAATTTCTGCTCAACTCTCTGAAGGCTCAAACACAGTCAGGTTAAATTTCAGCTGACTGGGAACCAGCAGCAGAATCAGGTGTTTTACCTGCACTGCTGGTTGTCTATTCATGCTGCTGGTTCAGCCTGACTTCATCATTGGTCCTGACAGATCAGGGTGGAAATCTGTCATCCTGAGAACCTGGAGGATTCCTCTGAAGTCAGATGCTTTATCAGAGAAACTAAAGACAGAAGAGGTTAAATACTGGAGCCTGCGCTAATAATGGCACCATGTGGATTACGTGTATTTAATATTATCATGATATATAACTGAGTGTCTGAGCTTCATGCTTCAGTCTGCTGTCTGAAGGGAATTTGTGGCTTCAGGGTTTTTGTCTATGGCTGAAGGGAACAAAGTTAAAGCTCAACTCAAACTTCTGCCTCTGAGAGTTTTTGAGACTCAGTCCTCACTCCATCACAGAGGAAAAGCCAATGAACTTTAGAGACTCTCATGAGTCAAAGTCAACAATCACTGTAAGGTCTTTTGAGTCTTACTATTTTACGGACTTACGATGGTACAACTTCAACAAAGTCTTAATCTGTGTCACAATGGAGGATGCCCTTCAAAATGATCAATTTCCAGGCATTTGCACTGTACTTACTGCCAATTCAACAATAGAAGCCATATTTTTCTCTTGTCAAAGTTATAATGGGTACTTGGTAAACTTTACAAAGGTTGTTTGAGGCATAAAATACTCCTGGCTGGCTCTCCATGTTGGATAATAATATCTGGAGGTTTGTCTACATATCATTATCTGGACGAACCAAAGTCCCAGTTTGGGTCAAACTGGGACTCCAGTTTGACCCAAACTGGAGTCAAACTGGAGTTTGACTCCAGTTTCATTACATTTCACTGTTGCATAACAGTGAAATCACTGTTATGCAACTTAAAGAAAAAAGCCGTATTGTAAATTAAAATAAACTAATAAAAGAACAACAAATCAAGTCAGCAGGAAGCAGAATGAAGGATTTTCTGTTTTATTCAGATTCATTCATACATGACATCATTTCCAGACATAAAGAGCCTCAGCAGCTTATTGCTTCCTGAAACTTAAAAACTCCTCAACCTGCAGAGGCATCAGCCAATCAGGAGGGAAACCAGAACACGTGTGTCTAATGTGCGCCCCCTAATGGTCAGCAGCACTCAATGCAGCTTCAAAGTTTCCTTCCAGAAGAAGCTGAAGCAGACAGAGGAGCTGCTCTCTGGAATGGAAGAAACTTTCTGCTCTAACTCTACTTTTTTGTTTTTGAAAGATATTTCAGGGAAATCAGAGGCAGAGATCCTCCTGGACCTTCATCACTCTTCATCAGAATATTTCTCTGCTGTTCTGTGAAGGAGTAACTTGGTATTGACAGCTAACATCTGAAAATCCTGAGTCGGTTCAGTTTCTACAGTTTGGTTTGTTCTACATGGAGGAAGAATTGATCGCTCTGATTGGTCAGATACCCGCAGACATTCCTCCTGTTCAGTTCAGTAGCAGCGACAGGTGAGACAGGAACCCAGCTGCTCCTCAGGTGGGCCTCACCTCAGGTGTTGCCAGTTCAGAAGCTGATGTCATCGAAGTCCAGTCTGACCAGCAGCATACGGCGGCCATCACTATGAGGTGGCAGCTTGTTTGTTGCGGAACGTCTCAAAGAACGCCATCATCCCTTTCCTCACATTGCTGCTGCTGCTGCCCTTCGGCATTGGCACCAACGTGGTGCTGCTGCTGCTGTTTTCAAGGTGATGGGATGTCAGCGGGGGAAAGGCGACGCCGTCCATGGAGTTGGCTCGTTTCACCTTGGAAGGAGTTGCACGCCAAGATTTGGTTCTGGGAGGCGGAGTCTGAGCCACCAGACACTTCTGGTACTGGAGCTGATGGTAGGAGACAATGAGATGATCCACCAGCAGGGGTCGACAACACAATGGCGACAAAACACATGAATAACCACACAGTGTCCTAGTCAAATCAAAGTGGGTTTACTATTCAGATGTTTTCCCTTCATCATTTCCTTTAATACTCAATAATATCAGCAGTACTATCAATAGTACTATTAGTTGTACTATCACTGTGATATGGCCCCTAATTTCTGCAGGAGGAAACAGGAAGGCCTCCAGCTTTTCTCTAAGAGTGATATTTTTCTCTCTGTTTCTGAATTTCACAGATACTGAAATGTGAAAGTCTTTAGCTGTGTTTTTGATTCCCTGTAAAAGCTCATAGTCCTCATCATACTCCTCCTCATCATCCTCACCATCATCATCATCCTCACCATGCACGCCGCCTGGACAGCCTCAGAGATGATCCCTGCATCCGGTTCACACCAGAACACATGACACTCGAACTGCTGCGTCCCAGCGTCCATGATCACAGCGAAGGTGTGGCTGTCATGGCCGACACCCAGGAAGGTGAGGAATCGCACCTGGCATTCCCAGAGTGGCTCTTCTCCATCCTGCTGGCATCCAGCAACAGTTAGACAGGTGAGGCGACATTACCTGAGCTCCACCAGCGGCGAGGACGATACCTCCCCCTTCCACAGCGACAGAATCCTGTCGCTGATGTGGATCACCGTTGGCTCCCAGTCATCGCGGTCTGTGGAGTTCATGATGCTTTCGATGGCTCTGTTCAACACCTCCATACCTGCAGAACAGCAGGTGGTCTGGCGGATCGGTTACAAAACACCCCTTCATTCACCCCTTCATTCAGAACTGATCGGGATTAGCAGAGGCCTTGTCCACACGTAGCTTTTGTACAAACAAATCTGTCACATCTGTTAAAAAGTCATATCTTACAGAAAAGTTTTTATCCACATGAACAAATCTGCCCTGAGTGTTGTCTTAAACATGCCAGACCCATAGGGGGCAGTGTAGCACAGAGTTAAAAGTGATAAGCCAATTAGATCGCTTCTAAACAACCATGACTTTCTGTTAAACATGGCACCAGGAGGGTCACCTGCAGGTTGATCAACTTTTAAATACAATATTAGAACGTAAAGTTGATAAAAATACAAGACAATGTAGACTGGGAATTGTAGCAAAGCGATAATGTCTTTATATATTATTGCCGTAATATCTGTTGCAGACTGTAATGAATCAATACTAAGACTCGACTTTCCTGTGAACACACAAACACAGATTTTTCTCAAACCTCTGCTGTGGTTGGAGCTTTTATAAATAATCATTTTTAATTATATTAACCTGGGTTTTTGTGCAGATGGAAAGACCAAATGCATGTAAATGTTTTTGTAATCTTTGGCTAGGTGTGGATTAGCCCTCAGGCTGCTGGGGAAACTGGGAACTAGATCTTTAGGATGTTCTGGAGCTGAAGACCCAGGGATGATTATCTGATTAGTCAGTTTAACGATCTGGGAACTAAAGCAAAGCTACCAAACAACAGTTGGACAACAGGTGAGTCTCTCTCCTACCCATGGCTCTGGACACCGGCAGGTTCCCAATGTACTGGACCTCAAACTTCTGGACCTGCTGTCTCACCGCCTCCAGAAACTCCACTGAAACAACAGAGCATGGTTATAGAACCGGTAAATGGTACCATGTGGACCCGGAGAAAGTGAGTCACCTTGTCTGGGCAGGTCTTCAGGTGAGATGCTCTCCATGGTGAGAGAACGCGACGGTCTCATCAGAGCTTTCTCCGACATCATCTGCACGGAAAAAATAATTCAGTGAGAACCGAACAGAGCAGGAGGAAACCGTGTTTCCATGACAATCAGTGAGGAGATGACAAAAACTGGGTCTAACACAAAGTCCAACAGATCCAGGACCTCCTCCAACAGGTCCAACAGAACCAGAACCTCCTCCAGCAGGTCCAACAGATCCAGGACCTCCTTTCGCAGGTCCAACAGAACCAGAACCTCCTTCAGCAGGTCCAAGAGACCTTTCTCCAATTGTGGTGATTGCTGATGTCTCCATTCCAGCAACCTGATGAGCTCTTGATGCTCTAGAGTTGCTCAGACTGATGGTATCCAGTTGGTCAGTGTCCTGGTTCTGACCCAGACCACTAGGCTGGACTCGGCTCTTCAGACTTTGGTCTTCATCTGTTCACTAGCAGGGTACTTCAGGTGTTGGGAGTCTCACCTTGGAGCACATCTCGTGCAGCGCAGAAGCGATGGCCTTGGCCGGAGCATTACAGCGAAACACATGGCACTTCAAGACACAGCTATCCTTATCGCCGGCCACGAAGGCGAAGTCCCTGAATGCACCACAAACACACACACACAGAGCCTGGTGAGCAGCAGCAGCACAGGGAGAAGTCCATGGATGACCCTGACGTTCGGCTGTGAGTGTGGAGGGGTTTACCTGTCCCTGTACACAAAGGGGTGGGCGTGGCAAAGAAACAGAGAGCAACAGTGTTAGAAAGCAAAACACAAAGGTGAGCTTGATGTGAGCTTCTCAGCATGCAGGAGCAAAGCAGCAGCAAAGCAGCAGCAGTGAGTCTAGCTTAGCTTAGCACAATGACTGGGCTCACCCTCTCAGAGGCCAGACCCATCCTACAGCCACAGCTAGACACTTATGGACAGGTGATGGACAGATGGACTGTCCAAGCTGGGGGCAGACGACATGACTGGTTTCTACAGACCAGCTTTAGTTTCAGCACTCAGGATCAACCAGACCAGATGAATCAATCTGGAGGCATCAAACTCTCTGGAAACTCAGCTGAAGGGCTGATGGGCCTACCCCACCAGCAGGGGGTGCTAAGAGCAGATATTCAGATGGGTTATATTCCTGTTCTGCTGAGTTTCCAGTTTTCGCCACATCCAGGAGGAATGAATGTTCAATTCTAAGCTGCGTTGCCTTAGAAACTTTAAACTACTGTGAATATCTAGCTGAGCTTTAATGCACTGTATGATAACTAGAATCGATTGGAATCCATATGTGATTAAACTGAAATACTTTTCTGTCAAGTGAATTGGCACAATATAAATAAGTGGATGAATTGAATATTTCCACTCATCATAAATTAATAAAAAATTTGAAATAAAAATAAAAATTACATTATTTTAAATTTGCTAAGTTTATCCCACAGATTTATATAGATCTGACGGTTCTGATCAGATCTGCTAAAGTTGAGAGTTTGGCTCATACTCTGTTTCAGAACAATTCTCAATGCTGGTTTTATCATAAAAATGTTTTTATATATGTATGTGTATAACAAACAATCATATCGTGTCTGGATCACACAAATAAAAATAACTTAATTCTACATAGAAATAAACCTGTGAAATAAAATGTTTACGTTTTGTTAAAAATTCATTATTTACTTATTTCTAATTTCCTTCATTATTTACTATTTTAGTCTGATTTTATCCCAGCATGACTGTAACTAACAAGCTGAATGTTATCCTTGTAAAGTCACATAGCTACACATAACGTTTTTTACTGAAGGCGGCTCTCAGCACCTGTCATGTCCCAGCCTCATTCTGATTGGCTGTCAGCAACACATGTTTACAGTCAGGTCAGTGATCTGTTCAGACAACCCAACCGGGTTGCCCCATATGTCTGTTTAATCCAGGCCAAGGAGCAGTTCCCTTCTCTCATTAACTCCCCTGTTTGCCTTGCCGACTGGCCCAAACTAGAGTGGACTGGTCCAGACTTTTCAGACTGGTCCATTTCTTGCAGACTGGTCCAGACTTTCACCGGCTCAGGACTGGCAGAAAAGTCATGTAGCTTGGCCCCAGCTTAGGTTGAGTCGAGACCAGCATTCTGCAGGTCCAGTCTTTGAGTCCCGCTGGAGGTTTGGACCTACAGAACTCTGATCTAGAGTCATGACGATGTAATTGAAATTGATTCTGTAATTCTTGTGTTTCGAGCAAGCCAGGTCTGATTGACTCACCTGCCGTTGTTGCAGCCCACGCCCCACACTCGGATGTTGATGATTGGCTGACAATGGAGGGGGGTGTGGTCTAAAGGATCCAATAAGGTCAAGGTGTCTTTCTTGAGAACCAGCATCATCTCCCGACCCTGCAGTTCAGAACAAGCTCTCATAAGCACCTTTCTGCTGACTTCGGTTAGCTTGACCTGTTCTGGTTTATCAGAGTCCATGGATGTTAATGAAACATTAGTTTAGTGAGCATCCTAGTGGCTGGTGAGTAGAACAGGTCGGTCAGGAGAACATTACGTAAGTGAGTGGCATTTTTAGTCCATGGAGGTGATGTGAATATGACCAACAATATCAAACTGCAGAACTGCTGTCTTTGCACAGAAATAAAATTCACAGTAAAACCCAGATAAAAACATGTGCAGTTCCGGCATATTGCCATTGGAGGCAGCCCTCGCGTCTCACCTCGCCCCAGGCCCCAGACCTGTCTCTCTGCTCGGGACTGCCACAGTGAGACAGCTGCTGGATGACATTACTGACAGCTAAGCTGCTACGACCCGGAGACAGGTCCTCCTCCTCCACCTGCAGCCAGCCCAGGGAACGAACGGCGAAGCACTGCAGAGAGGCAGGCGACATCAAATTACTGCTCCACAAAACTATACTGGAGAGAGATTAGAACAGATTAGACCATCAGATTAAATTCTGATGCAGAGGAGGAGCTAAACTCTTATTCTGGCCTCGTGCCCTTCATCATCACTTCTATATTATTGCTGGGGGATTGGAACAAAAGTACAGTCTTTCATAGAGAAGATGTTTTTGTGCTACCTTTGAGTCAGGGTCATGGTCTGTGAGATAGTCTTCCTGCCATGAAGACCTGAGGGAAAAGAAGTTCATATAAGTTGTGGATGTCCTGTTGATGACTGAACGGTAAAGGACATCAAGACAGCATCTACATAAAACTGCTGGTTTACTAGCATAAACACTTTAGAGCTGCTGGTTATGGGGATGAAGACAAAAACTGATGGTTTATGGGATTGTGGATATAAAAACTGCTGGAGTAACAAGTCCAAATCACCTCCACCTCCCAACTAACTATTAGGACCTGACGAGGCCTGCAGACCTGCAGGCCTCGTCAGGTCTGCAGGTCTCCAGGTGTGAGGCTAACAGAACATCTGTCTGTCCTGAAGCAACTGATCAGATGTTGTTTAACCCCCAGCAGACCTAACAGTGGACATTCATCCTGAGTTACCATTCCTCAGAGGCTCCCTCCGTGTCTTTGGTGCCACTCTGGTCTCCTGCCTCTTCCTCCTGAAACACCACAGAAGAAGAGCAGGCTGAGCCACACTGGTGCAACTGGAGAAGCTACAAGAGGAAAACCAGTCATGTCTCACCTGTATCTCAAGAGGTTTTGGTGTCCCGGTAAGGCGGGGGTGCTGCCACTGCGTGGCGCCAGTGGGAACGTGCCAGTAGTAGGTCCCTGTGGAGTCTTTGATTGTCCTCCAGCCAGAGGGAAGGTCTGGGTCCAGGAGGAGGTTCTGGTCTGTCCAGATGTTGTCTGCAGGGAACAAAAAGCTGTCATCAAACAGACACACCTGTCTCTGTTAGTTCTCTCTAGTTCCAGATCTGTTTTAGTTGGTTAAATTTATTCAACTAGAACTAAAATCTAATCTTTAGATTAAAATAACCCTAACCCTCTGATGTTAGGGTTATTTTACTCTGCAGGTCTCCAGGTGTGAGTGGGCAGCAATGCTCCCCACAGGTAACACAGGATTGAAGTGACAGGTTTTATCAGCTCCATTCAAACTGCTTCTAAAGCAAACTGGTTTTGATCTGCCAGTCATTGTAAAATAAATATAAAAGAAATACATTTACAATATAGAATTAGTAAATATGTAGTAAAATGAACCACCAAGAAGTTAAATGTTTCAGTTGCTGTGCTTTATTTCAGGACAAAATAGATCAGCTGCTAGAATAAAATTTGCATCACATCTGGAGCCGTCCCTGATGATCTCCGTCTGCATTTAAAACAGATTATGCAGCATTTTTGGGAAAGATTGTAAATAAGAAGATTCTCTTTCACAGATTAAAGCACAGAGACAAAGAATAACAATCAATTATTAAATTGAAAAAACAAATATAAATCTTTATGGCCCACTAATCTGGAACAAACTTCCAGAAAACAGAAAAACTGCTGAAACACTGAGCTCCATTAAATCAAGAAAAAAACACTTGTCTAGAGCTGCCTTTCATTTCTATTTACTGGGACATTGATCATCATATTTGAACAAGGCATTTGACAAAATGTAAAGTTTATTGTTTCATAATTGGTGACTGAATGATGTTTCATGATGAACACACTCTGAAATTCCTTGTCCTGAAATAAACTTAATTTGAGTCTGAGGAGAAAACCACATATTTATCACTTTTAATCAACAATGTTTATTTTTATCTGTTGTTGCAGGCTTTTAAAACAGATTTTAAAAAATGTTTTAAAACTCCGAGAGTTTCAAGTCAACTGTCCATCTGTCAGGTTGGTGAAAGATTTATGTTTTAATTGAAGTCAAACTGTCATTCAGGAGATTTGAACTTTCAATAGAAGTAGAGAACTTATCAATCAGAGTTTTTTTTCTGTTCAATCAGTTGCTGGGCTGAAGAGCTCCTGTCCAATCAGCTGTCTGTGTCAGCAGCTCACATGTTGTTTTTATATTTTGCTGTGATCAGATGATATTGATTCTCATGCCTGCATAAGAACGAAACAGGAAACTTCACCCTCCTCTCCTTTATGTCCTTGTTGACTCAGCAGTTTGATTCCCGCAGATGAAGGTCACCTTGATCATCGAGGGTCGTTGCTGACTCATCAGAACCATGTTCAACACTCAGGACAGCAAAACCGGCCCATGATTGAAACAGGTCCTGTTGGAGCCGCCAATCACTGCAGCTCCATCGTTACATCCACTGTTTATATTGGACGGTGCTTCACCGCTCACCTTCATTTCTACTATAACTCAGTTTTTAACAAAAGCATGTTAAAGTCTGTTCTCTCAGTGAAGGACTGTAAAACTGGGTGATGTGCTTTATCTTCCTGGTTTTAGTCAGAGAACTACAGCAGCAGTGTTCTGGATCAGCTGCAGCTGGACCATTGTTTTGTTAGTCAGACCTGTGAAGACTGCTGCAGTAATCAACGCCACTAAAGAGAAATGCCTGGACGAGTTTCTCTGAAGCTGAGACATCAGTCTTCTGATCCTGGAAATGTTCTTCAGCTGATAGAATGTCCACTTTGGAACCTTTTTGTGGTTCTGAAGGTTCAAGTCGGATTAAACATCAGAGGGTTAGGGTTATTTTACTCTAAAGATTAGATTTTAGGTCTAGTTGAATAAATTTAACCAACTAAAACAGACCTGGAACTAAGCAAGCTGACTAACATGACTAAAACTAAAGCTAACATTCAGTCTGACCCAACTGGAGCCAAAGGTTCTGTCGGATTTAACACATCCTCCAGTGAACGGCGTGTTGGTGGTTTCAGATGGATCTGGTTGAGGCTTCTATTCTGATAGGACTCGGTTCTGTCTTGTTAACCCTGTGGGTCAGGCTGGGTTCTGATCTCCTCCTGCTACAGCGGCTCTCTGAACCCAGATCATGTTGCCGATCCCACATCATGTGTCAGGACCGGCGCCATCGATCGGGTCAAACTGCTGAGCAGGAAGAGAGAAGAGATGAAACCGAAGAAGCCGTGAATAATTAATAAACCCTCGGACACACGATGCGCTGAATCAGCTGAGAGAGACTAGACATCCTTCATCTATCTGAGCTGCTCGGCAGAGGCCCGAATTCTGAACAGAACCAGAATCCTATCCTCCGAGAGTCTCTGGGTCTAGATTAGTTTAAAGCATCAGCCACTCCAAGCGCTGATATCCAGCTCTGATGGGTCCAAACCAACAGACAGGGACAGGCAGCTGGATCTCCTATGTATCATAAATAGAACAACCCTTTAAAGGACTCGCCTTCTTCTTCCTCACAAACACTTCCTTCCTCTTCCTGATCCTCCAGACTCTGAGGGGTTTTGCTGAAGAGCTGCAAGTCCAAAGGCAGAAAGGACTTCAGCTGGACTTAAGGAGGAGGAATCTTTAAAACATTGTCAGAAATAATTTAAAATTCCATCGATCTTCATCTGGAACTCAAACAGCAGATTCTTCTGAAGTCATAAATCTAATTTCTGCTGATATCAAGTCGAAGACACGATGAAGAAATGCAGAAACTAATTACAGAGTTTTACCAGCAGGAAGATGAAGTGAAAGGAGGTTCTAGTTAAGGGCAGAAAGTGGATCACAACCAAAACCAGAGGTAGATACCACTCAGGGACTGGAGTAATGTGAGTGACTGGTTGATATAAATCCAGAGAAAACATTTATGCCGCAGAGCAGCAAAAAAATGAACTACCAAAACCTCTTCAATCAGGAGCCCTGTAGAGCTCCACAGGTTCTGGTTCTTCTGGACCTTCTTGACGGGTTATTCAGCCTACTGGGTGGGTCGGCCTGCTGGGAAGGCTCACTGTGGGAAGGCTCACTGTGGTTCCAGGTGTGAATCCTGATTGTGACTGAGATTCTCTGGAGTCCAGTACCTCAGAGGTGGTTCTGGAACTGTTTCCCGACTGATGCAAGTCAGACACTTTGTTTCATACCAGTTCTAGTTCTGCAGTTTGGTCTTTGATGAGCTGCTTTGAATCTTCATCTTTGTCTAATACTAAACTCAGTTTGACCAGATGAACTCAGGAGCTGCAGGACTTTCTGTCTATAACTGTGCTACTAGTTGGGATTGAAACTAAAATGTCATTGAACGTCTGAGCTTTTACACTCAGAAACATGCAACATAAACCCCAACCCGCAGTAGGATTAAATGTCCATTATGAGGACGGTCCTCATAAAGCTGTCCTACGCCCCGGACCTCGGATGGGATGGAAACCTGAATGTGTGTGTATGTGTGTGTGTGTGTCTCACCATCATAGTTGACGATGATGATGGCCAGCATGTAATCCTTGCCCATCATGGCTCCACCCTAACCGGTGAGTTGCAGTCAGCTGATCAGGCCCAGAGGACGGCTGCAGCCTGTCTCTCCCCCGCTGTCCCCCTGTCTCTGTGGGTATCTCTCGTCCCGCAGTCCGCCCCCCTCTCAGACACCATCAGCGTTTCTTCTCCTCCCTTGTTTTGTTTCCCGTCCCGGCGTTTTCTCTGCCTCCTTTCTGCCTCTCTCCTCTCCGTCTGATGAAAGATGCTGTTTTCCTCCTCCTCCTGATGATGTCATCACTGCCCTCCCTCTCTGCCTCACTTGCCCTCCCCTGTAAAAATGACTCCACTACAGCAAGTGATGCTGAAAGTAAAATCTGTTGGAACATTTTCATCCTGAGGCTGAAGCTGGAACAGAAAATACATCATCAGGCTCAGTGGAAGCGATGATGATGATTATGTGACTCTCAGCAGTGTGACCTGTGAAGTCACACTCCATCAGAACCTCAAGGTTCTGATGGAGTCCAAATATTTGGAATCCAAATATTTAATTTTTCCTCAATGTTAATCCAAAAAATATTTTTCAAAAACTCTGTTTAAGTGATTAGTTTGTTATTCCTACAAATCTGTCCACATTGAGACATTTTATTTTAATGTTTTAATATGTAACCTTCAGATTTAGGTTATAGGTGCCCAAACTTTTGGTTACACGGACCAAAGTCATCAATAGATGACTTAAGAGTCAAAGAAAAAGGTTGTCTTATGTGTTTAATAATCTAATCAAGCAACACTTTAATTAAATTAATAAATTTGTTGTTAGTAAGGAATGTGTCAATTATTAAAGATCTGGGTTTGCCTCACTAAAAGTAATTTTGATCATTTTGTAGTTGGAAAATAGAGAACAACATTTAATTCATTCTGAACAATAAAATTTCAATTTATTATAGAACACTTGCTGAATTTAGTCAACTTTAATAAAAGATTTTGATGCAGAAAAGTCAGTTTTTGAGTAAAAGTCACAGGAAAGACGTAGAGCTTGAATAAAGAGGCATTATAAAAACAGTTAATTACTCCTGTTGCCAACATTTTCTACTGTAGGAAGACTTTAATGTGTCTGTGATGGTGTTGATCTTATTAAAAGTAGAAGGTTTCCATCTACATCAAACAATTATGCTGAGGGGAAGGATTGGCATGATTACAGGGGCCACACACAATCAATGCAAAGCAATATCTATGCATGAACTTTATTGGATACAAAGAACAAAACAAAGAATAAAAAAAAGGTACGTAAAATTGTCACTGTCAATCCACCTCACGCCGTGCTGACGTCACACTGTTTCAAAGGCGTGTCACGGTGGCCACGTCCCGGACATTCTCAGCACGTAAAGCTAGCCTTTTCCACAGGAAGTAGAATTATTCACCTCTTCAAACTAAATATGACGACAAGTCCTCTGAAGGACCAGAATTAAACTGAACATTTTGATTCTGGATTAATTTTGATGGCAGTTTGAATCCCAGCCGGCAGTCATGCTTGTTGTCCGTGTGGACATTCTCTGGGTACTCTGGCTTCCTCCCACAGTCCAGCTGCTGCTGCAGCTGACGGGTGACCTGTTCAAGATGGACCCCACACAGCTGGAGGCATTGACTGCCCTGCGTGGAAAAATAGGAGCAGAAAACAGATAGAAATAATCATCCTTATAAAATAATTTATATTAACTTTATATTACCTTGCTATGAGTTTTATGAATGCAAACATGTTAAAACACAAACATATAGCAATATTGTTTAACTTTGGCTGCAATATACCAAATTTTGATGCTTTAGTTTTCTCTCAGTGTAAAAACGTGAAGATTAAAAACCACAACGGACACAACTACCTGTAACTGATATTAACCTAAAAAAAAGTCTTCAGTCAGGAGGTGATTCTTTGGCACATTTGAACATGTAAATGTACATAAATATGACCTTAACGAAAAGATAAGACAAGAGAAATCGAAGAGTCTAAATAAATTAAAAACATCAGAAGCTTTTATTTTGACATTCTGACCGAATGTGGTGGCTGCAGTTATATAACTTAATGTGTTTTTTTTTTCCAACAACAAAACACAAGACTTTGTGTTTAGTTCAGGAGTGTTAGACAAGAAATGGCCTTTAATTAAGTCCAGAGTTTAACCGAAGTTTAATTGACGCCTTTATTCTGTAAGAGCTCTTCCGGTTAGCCTAGCTGCTAGCACCGCTCAGCCTCCCCGTGAAGAATCAGCTGATTCCAGGCTCCAACATGGAGGACATGTACGTGAAACCCGGTGAGTTTCGTCCACGGGACCCGTGCTGTCCGGGAGAACATTACCAGAGTTCCGCTGTCGGGACTGAAGCGGTCGGGCAGCTGTTAGCCGGCTGCTAACAGTCACAGACTGGAACCTCACTTAAAAACCTCTGTATTCAAACTTCTCTCTTCTATCCCATAATAGTCTCTGAGTTTAAGTGGATTCATTATGGCGGTGATGACAGAGCTGTGTGACGTGGTGAATTCGGGTCATTAATAGTTCGTCTAATATCAACCAGCTCAAAGTATGAGTCCTGGAACACTGTTGATTCATAAACTTGATGTTTATTATGATGTTTGATTATTGATCATAAATTTCAGTCCTGCTGGATTAAAGCAGCGGTTAGTTATTGATCAGAGGTAATATCTCCAGGTGATAATCCAAGCCTGATTAATATTTATTATTATTTATTATTTTGTCATCAGGGAGTCTCTGGATTCTTTCAGTAAAATAATAAATGTTTATTAGAGATTATTTTTCCCATCAAGATGTTCAGTTTCAGAGCGTCTCTCTATGTTTGTCACCGTCAAGATTTCTGCTGGACTGTCTTTATTTACATTTCTGTTTCCAAGGTAACCAGGAGCGGGGCTGGAATGACCCCCCTCAGTTTTCGTACGGGCTACAGACGGCCCGCGGACCTCAGAGGAACCTCTTGAATAGGAGAGCCGTTCCAGCAGCGAGCTCAGGTACTCTTGACTCACCTGAGCACCGACTTTCCCTCACCTGTCATCTGATGTGAAACATCTGAATCTGATTGGTCTCCAGGTCCAGGAGCTCCGCCCACAGCCCCTCTGTCCTCCAACCCCATGGCCCCGCCCATGTGTGGAGTACCTCCGCCTCCTCTGCCAGGTAAGAATCAGAACTGTCTCACTGCACCTGTTCAAGGCGCCTGAGTGATGGCTTTAATGTCCTCCAGCTGGACGTCCACCTGAGGCCACGCCCCTTGCCCAAACGGGACCAATGAGAAGGCAGGGAGAGGCGGAGAGCAGCCAATCAGAGCCTGACCTGGAGAAAGTGATGTCAGTGCTGAACAGAGCGCTGGAGGCCTGCAGGAGCTCCGTGAGGGTGAGTTTCCACCAGCAGGGAGCACTGGAGCCCTGCATTACTGCACCTGGCCAGCAGGGACACACACTTACACATCACCTGTCTGCAGGCTCAGGTGTGTAACGAGGTTGCTAAGAGGCTCTGCCTCCTGGAGGACAGCTGGAGGTCAGGGAAACTCAGCCTTCCTGTAACCAGACGCATGGATGTCCTGTCCCAAGGTAACCTGTCCCACCTGTCTGTATCACGTCTATCTCACCTGACTGTCCCACCTGCCTGTCTCATGTCTCACCTGTCCACCTGTTTGTCCACCTGTTGTGTCCCAGAGCTGCAGGCCGGTCACTGGGACTCTGCTGATGAAGCTCACCGCTCTCTGATGGTCGACCATGTGACCGAGGTCAGCCAATGGATGGTCGGCGTCAAGCGGCTCATCGCCGAGACCCGCAACCTGAGTCCAGAACACCTGAAACCGCTCCAGAACCCATCGGTACCAGCCCAGAACTCAACAGAACCAGTCCAGGACCAAATAGAACCCACCGAGAACCCAGGATGCCAGTCCTGAGTTTCCCAGAACCCTGGCAGGGATTCTGTACGGTTCTTCTCATCTTCTGCGCTGGACCGGTTTCAGTTCTTTTGGTACTGGTACCATCTGGTTCTGTTCACTTGGTTTGGACTCCAACATCCTGGGACTCTGGTTCTGCTCATGCAGACCCAGAATCGGAACCTCAGACGGTAAACTGAACTGGACCTACTGACATCAGAACTCTGGACTCTTGGTTCTGGAACCAGAACCTCTGTGGGTCATCAGGTGGACTCGAACCAGAAGAATCAGGACTTTAAGGCCCGGTCTTTGAGGCTTCTGGACTTTAGGAAAACAGAACTTCTCCATCAGAACCAGCTGTTTAGAACCAAACTGAACCAGAGCGGACCTTTCAGCTGATTGGACGGAGAGCTTCAGGCATTTGTTGATGCCATGGAACCTCAGCATGGATCCGGACCCGGTTCTGGATCCCCAGCTGAATGACTGGTAAACGTTGATGTTTCCCAGCCAATCAGCTGTGTGCATTGCTTCGCTCTGATTGGTCAGCTTTCCTCTAGGGGCCACTCTGATTGGTCCTCTAAAATGATCACAGCTTTGACAATTTCCTCTCTGTGTTCTGATCCGATTGTAACCCTGACTGGTTCAGTTGCGGCGCAGCAGCAGAATAAACATCTGAAAAGTGTGGCATGTGTTTATCAGCTTCATTAATAACCGGAAGAAGAATAAATGCTGCAGTCAATGTCAGACTTCAGGTCCTTCCAGGACCCTTCAGGACCCCCCAGAACCGCCCAGAACCCTCTGGTTTTTGTATAAAACTGTATTTCAATTTAAACATTTATTTTCCTGTGGCATCGTCCCGGCTGTAGTTCCAGTGTCTGTCCAGCAGGTGGCAGCAGAAGATCAGCCCGAGATGCTGGTTTCCACCTTATAGGTAAGGCTGGTTCTGGTCAAGCAAGTTTTCTTACCGGGCCTGGTCTGGACAGACCTGCTGGTTCTGGAGCCGTTCTGGTCAAACATCCAGAAAACCCGGATTGCTTTTAGGTTCAGCTTGTCGTTATCAGAATCAGAATCAGTCTGGTTCTGTTGGACTGCAGGCTGAACTCTGCTGACCGGGCCGCCCTCCTCTTCCTCCTCTTCGTCTCTGGAGACAGGAGGAAGAGGAGGAAGCCAAGCAGAGAGGAAGATGACAGGAAGAGATCGGATCCCATCGGAACCAGAATCTAAAAATAACCCGGAGGAAGGAAGACATGCTGCAGGCGCCGACTCACAGAGATCTGGACCAGAACCTGGAGGACCAGGACTGGGCCTGCAGAACCGGGTATTTGTAACTGGGCCTTCAGAACCAGAACTTCAGAACCAGTCCTGAAGAACTGGTCCAGAACTTCCAGTCAGCCTGTAACTGCTGAGTTACCAGACCTGATGACGGGTCAGGGAATCAAACCGGTTCTGGTTTCATGTAGGATCCTGGATGTTCTTAAAGGACCAGCAGCGCCAGCATGCGTTGATGAACCCATAAACTGCTGGAACATTAATAATGTGTTCATCCTCTTTGCCGTTCATCCTAGAATCTAATCTAGAAATATTTGCAATATCTGTGCTGACATTAAATTTGTTTTTTTATTACTCAGCATATTAATCAGGGACTTTGACTAGACATGAAGTAAAACTGGGGCAGAGGAAATACTGCCACCTACAGGTCACGTAAAGCCACTGTGTCTGAACATTAGCAGTTCTGGATTGGCGGGAATAAATTAGTTAATCTTATGTAGTTTAGCATCTCCACAGGGACACAGAAGAAGCATGTGAAGGGCCACATGTGGCCCCCGGGTCTTCAGTTTGACACATGCGATCTAAGAGGACGGAGGCCCCACAGGGACATTCACTAATTGGGTTGGGGTGGCCCAAACCCAAACTCTCTCCAGAACCAGAACTCCAGCTCCATTCTCTATCTCTCTTTCTCTCTCTCTCTCTTTCTGTCTCTCTCTGTCTCTCTCTCTCTCCTTCCCGCTGTCAGCTCTGGCTGAGGACTCAGTTTCCATGGCGACGCAGCGCGGCCTCTGATTGGCTGAGGGCGCAGTGGGCCGGGGGCCGAGCCTGTACAGCTTCGGCGTCTCGGTTCTGATTCTCATTTCGGTTCGAGAGACGAAGCAGCTCTTCCTCGCTGCTCTCTCCCTCCATCTTCCTCCTCCTGTTCCTCCTCCTCCTCCTCTTCCTCAGACGGTCGGTCCGACTCCTCGCCTTCGCCGCCTCCATCATCATCCTCGGAGCCAGTCGACCCCTGACCCTCACCATGGCAACGGTCATCAGCACGCGCTTCTCCGATGAGTATCAGCTGTACGAGGAGCTGGGAAAGTGAGTACCACCTTCACCACCCTCCTCTTCCTCACTGATATCACACCAATAACTTTCTGTCTCCACAACCGATAATCTATCAATAAATGATTGATCATGTTCATCTTGATTTAAGCTGTGGTTTAATGACTTACAATTATTTCTTTATGACTTTATTGGACGTTTTGATCATTCTTAAAAGTTTTCATGAAGCTTCGCTGTTTATAATAATCAATATTATCAACATTCAATTTTTTTATTATTTAATTAAAACATAAATCTGTGTTTATCTGAATTTGAAAAGTTGATTATTTGAAGACTCAGCCGGTGATTATTGCAACTATTGATTATAGATTATAAATAATATCAGGTGTAGATCATAAATGATAGATTACATCAGGTATGCATCATTGAATATATCAAGTATAGATTATTAACTATGAATTATCCCATGCACAGACTATAGATTACATCAGTTTTAGATTATAAATTACAGCCGACATGAGGTATGGATTATTGATTGTGCTGCTGATCAGTCGCTGATGAGCAGCAGGACAAACACATCGATGGACGGATGAAGGGAAGAGTGAAGCACCTTTCTGACCCCATCCCACTCACCACCCACCCACACACACACACACAGTCTCCCTCACACTTAATGCCAGGTCTCTTACATAATGCGATGGTGGGCGGCAGATTGCAGCTCAGAAGAAACTCGGCGCTTTCAGCTTCACTTCCCCTCAGGAACGTCTCCAACTGATTATCGATTGTTGATCTGAAGGGATCAGCTCGACAGCAGAGGTGGTGGGGTTGTTGATGATCAGCTCCATGTCAGTCTCTCGTTCGTTCATTCATTCGTTCGTTCATTCAGTTCATTCATTCATTCATTCATTCATTCATTCATTCATTCATTCATTGAAACACAGTAAGATGAGATGAGCATCCCAGGCCCTCAGGCTTCAGATTCAGCCTGAGGTCAGAGGTCAGAGACATGACCAGAAACCCCAGAGCTCCATCATCCCCCTGTTAGCAGGTCAAAGGTTAAATGTCAGGTCCCTGAAAGCCTCTTCTCTCTAGAAACAAGATGGCCGCCAGATTGAGGTGAGCAGAGACTTCTGGGAAAACATCGAGCCTCGAGAGGAGATGATGGACCGGGACGTACAGAACCAGACCCAGCAATTCCGTAAAGCACGGTGTAGGAGGGTTGGTGATGTGGGTCCTCTCTTCATCTTCTGGAGGCAGTGTTAATTGATCTGGCCTACTTTAAAATGGCCTAGTCAAAGGCCAGAGCAGGAAGCTGAATGAACTGCATCGACCCTGAGAAGAACAGACCAGAACCATTCGGCTCCGATGGACATACAATCACTTCCCACCCCGACTTGGAAGGGCTGTTTCCATGGCAACAGCCGCTCCACTGGGATCGGTTAGTTAGCTTAGCTTAGCTTAAACATTCAAAGCTCAGTATACTCGTGTGCAGCGCCTCCTGCTG
This sequence comes from Poeciliopsis turrubarensis, assembly GCA_010277015.1. Taxonomy (NCBI): domain Eukaryota; kingdom Metazoa; phylum Chordata; class Actinopteri; order Cyprinodontiformes; family Poeciliidae; genus Poeciliopsis; species Poeciliopsis turrubarensis. The sequence continues at coordinate 128,350 of VMRN01000075.1, forward strand.
GTCGCATCACAAGGACACTTTTCTAGAGGGGGAATGTGGAACAGGAAGTGACATCCTACACTTCCTGCAGGACGGAGTTCCGGGTTGGTTCTGAGTCCAGACTAGACCAGAACCTTCGGACCTGTCCATGTCTGCTCTGGTGTTTCCTGAACAGCAGGTCCAGACGTGTACCGGGTCTGTCCACCAGGAGGCGCAACGACCAGCTTCCTCCTCCGTCTCTCTGTATACGTAACAACCACAGGACAGGAAGTGCCTCCAGAACCTTTCCTGGATGGTTTTCTCTGGGTTTTTTTTACTGGTTTTAGCTGTTTTACTGTCCATCTGTCCACCTGTCCATGTGTCTGTCTGTCCTGTGACTGATCAGTTCCTCCCACTGTGTTTCAGGGGAGCGTTCTCCGTGGTGCGGCGCTGTGTGAAGGTTCTATCGGGTCAGGAATACGCTGCCAAGATCATCAACACCAAGAAGCTGTCTGCTAGAGGTGAGAGGTCAACAAATGGTGGACATGTTGCCATCTGAGCTGCTGCGGAGATGCTACTGGCCCAACCGGGAGGAGAACTGACGCGATTGCCTGAAACCTAACGAGGTGAACTGGGATTGGCTGAAACAGTTGACCTCGTTAGGCTGAAACCTAACGAGCTTATATGTGATTGGCTAAAACATAACAAGCTTAACTGTGATTGGCTGAAACCTAACGAGGTGTTTGGGTCATGTGGGTTATCTAAGGACAGCGTTTAGTTGTTGGTAGCAGTCAGACATCCCCCCCTCCCCCACCAACCCCCAAGAAATTTTCAACTGGAGCCAGTGGGGGAATAAATGATAAATATCAAACTGTCCTCCAGCAGCCGGTAGCAGCCTGACGGCAGCAAGGGCTTCGGCTAACCCTGGCCAGCTTGAGATGGTCTGCAGTAGGAAGGGATTCGTGCTTGCAGTCGCTGGCTTCAACTTGAAGGCACGTGGGGAAAATCAGGGTAAATCAGGACAAATCAGGGTAGGAGTGTAGGTCCCTCAGTCAGTGGGATGCTGGTTCGTTATGGTTGTGTCCTGGAGCAGGACCTCCACCTGCCTGCTACTTGCAGTCAAAGGGCCCAGTAGGGGGCGCTGGTGAAATGGCAGCATGAAGAGCTTTGGAGTCCTCTGGTCTTAATAAAGGCGGCAGGATACTGGACCTTCACCATCAGCTAAAGTCTGGAAAACATTCAGGGTTCTGCCTCAGGAAACTGGCTCCACTGGAGAGGAGACCTGCCTCCCTGTCTGTTCTGCTGGTTGTGCTCCAGCTTCCTTCCTGTTAAAGGCAGAGTCAAAATGGGGATTGCTGCAAGTTAATGACTGAATTCCTGCAAAAGAAACCTCAAAATATTTACAACAATAAACTGGACATCATGTATTGACCAGTTAAACCAGTCAGCATGTTGGTCTTAAAGGAACAGACACAAGTAACGCTGAGTAAACTGCAGCTGTTTACTGTCATAAGCCTTTATACTGTTGGTCTACGTTAGTCTCTAGCAGATGTATAGTCAAAGCACGGCTGTTTGGTTCTGATCAGAACCAGAGGAGAGGACCACCCTCACACACACACACACACCCACACACGCACACACACGCACACATCCCCCCCGGCTGAAACTCAGTCAAGCTGAAGGATTTTTCACTCTGGGAATTTTTTCACTATTCTGGTTTTAAGATTTCCTTCGGTTGCTTAGCAACAAGCTGCAAAGTTGACAGAGAATATTTCTGTGTGTGCACGCGCATGTGTGTGTATGTTCTGCTGTTCGGTGTTACATAACGTTCCTGCAGCTGTTTAACACACCTGATCAATCAAACATCTGCAGCTGAAAGACACTGACCAAGTTCTCGAGAAGTCTGAGAACTTGGGGAACCCGGGGAACTCGGGGAACTTGGAAGTGAACTCTTCCTTTCCCGTCTGTCTCTTTTTCCAGCAGCGTCTGTCCCTCTGCTCTGCTTCATCACTTTTATGTTTAGATTTTCTGACTTTAGTGCAGAAATTTGGGCAATTCTATGAGCTTTACAAAGAAAATTGGTCTGGGTTTCCCTGAATGACCCAATACCAACATGAACCAGTACCTCTGTGATGCCGCTGAAGGGGAAGCTTTGGTAGCTGCTTATAGATAAATGGTTAGCAGCTGTTAGCGGTTAGCAGCTGTAAGCAGTTAGCAGCTGTTCGTGGTTAGCTGCATATTGGTAATTGATTAGCAGCTGTTAGCAGTTTGCAGCTCTTACTGGTTAGCAGCTGTTAGCGATCAGCTGCGTATGTATAATTGATCAGCAGTTGTTACTGGATAGCAGCTAGTAGTGGTCAGCTACATATTGGTAATTGATCAGCAGCTGTCAGCAGTTAGCTGCATATTGGTAATTGATCAGCAGCTGTTAGCAGTTAGCTGCATATTGGTAATTGATCATCAGCTGTTAGCAGTTAGCAGCTATTAGCAGTTAGCTGCCTGGCGGTGAGGGAATGAGCTATTCTATCAACACAAACACACACACTACATGAATATAAACACACACACACTCTACTCTGCGCCCTCTATGCGCCGTCATGCTGTCAACATGTTGCTTTATGTGCAGGATGGTTTTGTGAGATATGACCTTTCCCCTAATCTCCGATCACAATGTTGTTATTCTCAGCGCTGCAGCATCAGGTTCCATCTATCCGTGTCTTTACTGTTTATGTTCTTCGGACAGGCTGAACTGAAATGTGATTTCAAATGAGGCTCGGTTGACGTGATCTCTGGTTTGATTTGAATTTGAATCGGAGACTGTTCTAAATGCAGGAAGTGGCCTGCAGCACAGAGCATTCTGGGTAAATACAGCCAAACTAATGTGTGAGCCTAGCGCTAACAGGAGAAATGGCTTGTGGCCTTTAACCAAAGACTAAAGAGAAATCCTCCAACCACCAAAGTCTGACACCTCCAATTTAGTTTCCATTTGGGGAAGAAGGAAGTTCCGCTCAGTGTCTTCAGAGGTTTGGATGTTGTTTCCTTCAGTGGTTCTTGGTGCAGCGCCCCCGCAGGCGAGGAGGGGAAAAGCTTGTTTAAAGGGTTTGGTTGTTTTCACTCAGAGCAGAGAGAAAGAGAACCACAGTAGATGGAATTAGAACAGATGATAAAGTTTTTAGTTCCAGTAGAACTGGGTCGACCTCCTGATGGTCCGGTCGGATCAGAAACTTCAGCGATCCCTTCAGCTCCAGAGAGCGACTGAGAGGAGACGACAGAAACTCCTCTTAGTGAGGAGCGATGGTTGACTCGCTGCTAGAGGTGGTTGCTGGGGATCAATCACCCCTAGCAACTCCTAGCTAGGGATGGTTGAGCCATTACCAGAATTAGACCCAGACTAACTGAATGTCCTTCATCTTCTCCATGTACAACCTCTGATCAATCTTCTCTGTTTGTCCCCAGATCACCAGAAATTGGACCGAGAAGCCCGGATCTGTCGGCTGCTGAAGCATCCCAACATCGGTGAGTTGCCATGACGACCTGATGCTGCGAAGATGATGAAACTGATTTCTGGTCACATCTCAAAAGAAAACCTCTCATTTTTATCATTCGTTCCGGATATTAATAACGCTTTTGGAAACAATCGAAACAAGATTTACACTTTGAGGAAATATGAGTACATGAAGATCTCCACCAGTCTGAACCAAAACCAGAACCAGGACCAGAACCTCCAGATATCTGGTCCATCTGCACCCACATGCAGAAGGTTCCTGGTTTCTCCTGGTTCCCTGTTCGCTCCGTCTCTTTCGAGAACAATGACGACAACGACGATGATGGTGGTGGTGGTGATGATGATGGAGATTGATCAGGGTGATGATGAACTCTCTGGTCCTGGTGTTGCTAATGGTAACCATAATCTAGTAGCTAACAGCTAATTATGGAGGAGATGCTGTCGCCATGGGGAAGTCAGAGGAGCCTTCCTCCTCCAATCTCATCTCAGATCTGCTGCCTGTGGGTCTGCAGAGCAGGTCGGCCGTGGAGTTGTGGGACCGGTTCTGCAGAACCTCCTTTGGGCCTGGCAGTTCAGATGAGGCTGATCCGCTTCGCTTTGACACACTTTGGAAATAAGAAAGCAGGGTGCCAAAACTTTAATGCCGAAATCATCAGTCAACAGAAACAACTGGACAAAGACAGAAGGAAAGAAAACTGTGCAAAGGTTTAAGTTACGGTTCAGGTGATCTGGCACTTCTGGGGCTAAACTACCAACCACTGGGGTCAAACTACTAACCAACTGGGGTTGAACTACCAGAAGTTGTACTGGACTGGTCCAATCTGGTATGTTCTGATCTGGTCTGGTCTGGTTTTTACTGGTCTGGTCCAGTCCAGTCTCTCTGACTCGGCGGTTCCGGCTGCCTCCCGCTCCGATTTCACCGTCTGAGCTGCAGCCAGGTTCACGTTTCTCTGATCAGATGCTCTTCAGCCGTGGACTTTCATTGTCCACCGACTTCCTTGTAACGTTGCTTCGGTTCTGTGAGGTTTGCTGAGACAGTTTTGTCCTCAGAGTCCCTTTTTGGACGAACCAAGTTTCCCTGATGAATGAACGCAGCAAGCTGCTGCTGTTCCTGCAGGTTGTGGTTACATAATGACCCCCTGCACTGCGCCCTCAGGTGGATTATCCACCTTAGAGGCGCTAGGGCGCCATCAGAAGGACATCGCAGCATCATCAGCGTAAATGCATCACTTTTCATTCCCTCATTTCCATCCAGGTGGATTTGAAACCAGACGGTCTTTGTTTCAGTGAGTCTCTGCTCTCTGACTCAGAGATGAGCAACTCGCCTTTCAAAATAAAAGCCTGTTTGAATAGTGCTGCTCTCTGTGAGAAACATTTGAAATGTAAAACTGAAGCCTGATGAAGTCTGGAGGAGAACAGCCAACGGGAGAAGGATCAGTCCCATGGCCCAACGAGCCAATCAGCAGGCAGCGACCCAGCTCCGCGGCCAATCAGTGGGAAGGTGATGCTCCGCAGATATGAGCGGTGTTACGTAACTGTGTGTGTCTGTGTTGCTAGGAAACAGCGCCCATAGGTGAAGGCATTAAAACCATCCGTCCTCCTACACACACCAACAGAACGTACCTGTGTGGAGCACTCAGCAAGAAATCATCAGGTTTCTCTTCAAACACTCCTACACACTGCAGCAGTGGGGTTTAATGTGTGCGCGCGCATGTGTGTGTGCGTGTGTGTGTGTGTGTGGGCAGCAGCTTCTTTCTCTTCTGTGATAATATGAGATATTATACAATATAAGCAGAGAACAGACGCCTGCAGAAAAACTCATCCATCATCTCAGGACAACTTCCTGCAGAAACTCATTTAGACTCAACATCAGCTGGTGTTCATCAGCATCCAACCGCTGGAACATCCAACCACCGCATCATCATCCAACCACCAGATCATCCATCATCTCTCCTTCCTGCTCCGTCTCCAGATCTCCTGCTGCTCTGTCAGACGGGCGATAAATGACAATTCTCTGAGCGATTCTTATTTCCTGGTTTGTTCTCATGAACTGATTCCCATTAAATCCATGAAAGTCTTTATTGTTATTTTGAGTCAAAAAATGTGTTTTTGGCTCGTTGGCTATTTCTGCATTCTGACTCGTGATCAATAATTATCACTGCGGTTACAATCAATCATGCAGCGACTGAAGCTGAAATTCAGAGAAAACCTGTTTTCTGTTTTTCAGTTCGGCTTCATGACAGCATTTCAGAGGAGGCGCATCATTACCTCATCTTCGACCTGTGAGTTCATACCCGACTGACTGGTTAAAGGGACCGTGTGTGAGGCTTAGTGCCATCTGGTGTTCAGGCTGGGAACTGCAGAGACAATCATGCATAAAGCACAATGTTTCCATAGCAGTTGAATATTCTGCTGAGAAGAAACAAAGTGAAAACCATCATTAGCTGCGTTTCCAGTCTCTATAAAACACACAAATAGGATTTACAAAAATAGACTTGCTTAATGCAAACTGAAAAAACACTGGTTTTTCCACTGGGGTGGTGTGGTTTTTCAGCAGCAGTGAAATTTGTGTTTTGGAAACAACGCTGTGATGTCATCGGGACACTTCTCCCGAGTTTGATTCCAGCTGACTATTTGCAGCTCTGGCCTTCTTGGACTAGACCATCTGGCTCCACCAGAGCTGCCACAGCATCACACTTCAGAAAACGTCTCATTCCAACGTGTTGAATCCATAATTCCTCTGTGAAATCACCAACCACAGTTTCCCCAAAGCACCGCATGCATAGCTGCTCCAAAGTAAGCGGTTCTTGTTGTTCTGCGGCCTGAATAGGACGCTGACGTCTCCTCTGATTGGCTGATAGATGAGGAGCACTCGCGCCACCATAACTGATTTATTAATGTATGTGTACATGCATCACTGCAGGGTTTCACCGAGAAAACTAGCTAAGCCCGGTGGTCGGGGCGCGAGGCGCTCCACCGGCAGTCCGCCGTGTGGGGGCGGCTGGCAAAGCATGGCGGGCTGCCAGGCTTATAATACAGAGAGGGAAACCCTGTCACTGGCATTATTTTACGGACTTATTGTATAAACAAGCTGATCAAGGTGATTTTAATCTCATCACTTATTTAATGGAAACAATTGGGTGTTTTTGACATGAGCAGAAAACAAAGTTTTGCGAACATAATGTAACAGAAACGCAGCTAGTGAGAAGAGCAACAATAATTCATATCCATCTGGAGTTTTCTCTTGACACTCATGATCAGTTTACCGTCATTTGATCTGAAATGATGGAGGAATGTCTCCTAGTGATGATCAGGGAGCCATTAGAGCTTTTTATCTGCCGATTAAAAACCTCTAATGGCTCCCAGCGATGATCAGTCCGAAGTTGTCATTTCAGATCTTATTGGCTCTAATGGACTATAAAAGCTCAAATCTAAGACCGGCAGTGATTTACCATGTGGCTCCGTGTTCAGCCTGCAGCCGTCAGGATAAATCATTGATCAGCTCAGATCTGATCCCCATCAACGGGAAACATTCAGACGGTTTCGAGGAAGTAGGGTCAGTCCAGTGAAGGAGAGCAGATCAAGCCCGCAGCAGTCGGAGCGCCGGCGGCCGTTAAGGACCCTGCTTATCGGCGCTTTCTGAGTGTTGACTCAGTTCTGCTGTGAATCAAACACCTCCTTCTGTTACATCACATTCTGTTGTTCTGCTGCTTGACTTTCTGCAGCCAAATTCAGGATTATTTATAGAAATGTGCTGGTTTTAATGCAAGCGTTCTGTTTCTGGCTTTGTTTAACACATTCACCTCTTTATTCATAATCTGATTTAATCTGACTGTTTCAGTTACATCCTGTAATTCTTTTATATTCAACGGAAACCGATGCATAAAAACATTTTTACTCTCGGAATCAAAACGTCAGTCACTTATAACTTTATTTATTTAAGTTTATTCTGTTTTATGAAATTAGTTCTTGCTAAATTCTGTTATTTATTGTTTTATTTTAATGAGATCATATGTGTCTGACTGTTACCATGACATTAATACTTGAGATTATTGACCAGATTATTTATCAGATTATTGACCAGATTATGGGGTTTCCAGGGTTACAGGTGGAGAGCTGTTTGAAGACATCGTAGCCAGAGAATATTACAGTGAAGCCGATGCGAGGTGAGAAGCACACCTTCTCCTTCACCTGTCTTGAGGCATGACGCCTCCCCTTATCACCTGCATTATGTGACCTCTGACCTTTACCTGCAGCCACTGCATCCAGCAGATCCTGGAGGCGGTGCTTCACTGTCACCAAATGGGTGTGGTCCACCGAGACCTGAAGGTATCATATGATTTGATGTTTGGCCAGCAACCAGAAATATTCTGATGGGTTTAAGATGGTTATTGGTTCTAGAAACTCCCAGGAGCTCCGTTAGCATGGCTAGCCGTTAGCATGGCTAGCTAACGGAGCTCCTGCTGCTGTTAAAGAATAGGTAGAGTTAGCATTGTTAACACCAACCATTTAAATCTGTGGGCAGAGTTAGCTTTGTTAGTATTCCTTGTGTAACCCAATGGACCAATTAGCATTGTTAGCGCCAACCATATAAACTAGTGCGTAGAGTTAGAATTGTTAGCACTCCTGATGTAAATCAGTGGGCAGAGATAGCATTGTTAGTGTTCCTCGTGTAAACCAGTGGATGAATTAGCATTGTTAGCACTAACAATTTAAATCAGTGCGCAGGGTTAGCATTGTTAGCATGTGCTCTGTGTCTCCAGCCAGAGAACCTGCTGCTGGCCTCCAAGTCTAAAGGAGCGGCGGTGAAACTGGCCGACTTCGGCCTCGCCATCGAGGTGGAGGGCGACCAGCAGGCCTGGTTTGGTGAGGCAGTCCTGACTGTAGTACTCAGATTACTTTTACTGAAACTTTATCATCCCTTCATGCTTCATTTAGTCCACGTACTCTGTGTTGTTGTTGCTGTTGTTGTTATGAATGCACATTTTGTTTATTCAGTCTTAGCTTTAGGGTTTTAAACAAATTTAGATTTTAGTTTATATTATATTCTGTTTATTTGGCTGTTTATTTCAGGAATATTGTCAGAATTATTTTTATTGTTTAATTTTGTTGTGTTTTTATTATAAAATAAAACTGAAACCTGTTATATAAAAGACAGGTTAAATTTTTACTTTACTGTCTTCCTCAACATGTTTTCTCTTCTTATTTCCTAACTCCATAAACAACAGAGCATCTTCACTGCCATGCCGGCTGGCGCTTAGCAACCAGCCCAGTAGCCATGGTAACTGCGTGCAGCAGATGTTGCCTCTGGTGTAGCTGTGTAGCTTCCTCTGTGTGTTTGCAGGCTTTGCTGGAACTCCAGGCTACCTGTCTCCAGAGGTCCTGAGGAAGGACCCATACGGGAAGGCGGTGGACCTCTGGGCCTGCGGTCAGTCTCTCCTCATGTCTCTGTGTTGGTCACACTCAGCTGACCCGCTGCATTAAACGCGGCATTTCTGATCTTCAGGCGTGATTCTCTACATCCTCCTGGTGGGCTACCCTCCGTTCTGGGATGAAGACCAGCACCGCCTCTACCAGCAGATCAAAGCTGGAGCCTACGACGTAGGTCACATGACTTGCTGTGAAGTCATCGACACGGAGCACTGTGGTTGGTCAGTCTGCTCTCCTTGCCTCCTAGTTTCCTTCCCCGGAGTGGGACACGGTGACGCCCGAAGCCAAAGACCTGATCAACAAGATGCTGACCATCAACCCGGCCAAACGCATCACCGCCTCTGAGGCGCTCAAACACCCCTGGATCTCTGTGAGTGGGGGGAGTGTTGGAAGATGATGAAGACATTGATTAGGATGAAGATCATAATAATAACAATGAAAATGTTATTGATGATGATGTTAATGATGATAACAATAGTGATGATGGTCACAATGATGATTATTATCATTAGGGATGATGACGAGTGATGTTGATGACGACGATGATGATGATAACCTTAATGATGATGATGATTATAACTTTGAAGATGATGACATTAGAGAAGATAATAATAATGATGATAACGATAGTGATGATGATAATAATAACAATAGTGATGATGACGGTTATGACAATAATGATGATGATGGTATTGATGGTGATAACGATAGTAATGATGATGATGATGATGAATGATGGTGATGATGATGATGATGGTGATAACGACAGTGATGATGATGATGATGATGATGATGATGATGATGATGATGATGATGGGGATAATGATAACGATAGTGATGATGATGATGATGATGATGATGATGATAACGATAGTGTCGATAATGACTTGCCCTCTTCCTCACAGCACCGCTCCACCGTGGCTTCCTGTATGCATCGCCAAGAGACAGTTGAATGTTTGAAGAAATTCAACGCCAGGAGGAAGCTGAAGGTGAGGATTTTCACAATAAAGTGATGGGAAGTGAAGGAAATGATGTCATAGGGCCCGGCTGCTGACGGTGCAGTTTCTGCTTCTATCCTGCAGGGGGCCATCCTGACCACCATGCTGGCCACCAGGAACTTCTCTGGTAAGTGGACCCCCCACCCAGAGGTCAGAGATCAGGCTGGAGGCCACAGGGCTCCTCAATGACTGTGAATCCTGCAGTTCAATGAGCTTTGAACTGCAGGCTTATATATCGGTAGCTGGAGCTTTAAATAAATCTACCAATCAGCTGCCAGCTTTACACACAGTTAGCGGGTTAGCACTGTGTGTGTGTGTGTGTGTGTGAGCAGCTGCTGTGGTCTAAAGATAGCAAGAAGGGAATCCCCTACCAGTCTCCCAGTCCCCCCAGTCCCTCCAGCTGGACCAATCATGTTCAGCCATCTGCACATGCTCAGTACGGATCTGAGAAGGAACTGCTGCTACACAACTTCCTCCAGATGTTCTATTGGTTCTTCTAGTTCTGCTGGTTTTACTGGTTCTGTTGGACCACCTCCTGTGCAGCGCAGCGCCCCCTGCTATTACTTTGCTTGAGCAAAGTTTGAAGTTTCGTTTTCGAGGATGAAGTCTTTCACCTTGCAGCTAGTAGGTAGGATGGGGTCAAAAGGTTAAAGGGTCAAAGGGTCACCAGGTTCTCAACAAGTTGGGCTTTAATCTGACCAGAAAGTCTCAGATTCGGACTACAAATCCTCCCATGATGCATTTTTCCATCAGAGTCATCGGATCGTCTCCAAGCTGCTTCTGCTCTCTTCCAACCCAATCAGAACCGTCTGATACGGGCCGGGTGCAGGGCCAGGCCTGACGGTCCAGATGCTCAAACAGCTGCAGCTCAGAATATCAGGATCTGTAAAACCAGAACCGGACCCATTCTGGTGTAGGCAGCAGAACTGGACCTTTCAACAGCTTTCCCTGTGAAAGCAGGCTGGTGGAGATCAAAGGTCAGGCGTTCTCTGTGCAACGGAACCGGGCCGGGTCAGGCCCTCAGGAATGTGCCGGGCTCTGCTGCTATCTTAAGTTGCTCCTAAATTTGGCCTCAGCCCCCAGGGAGCGACCCACAGGCAGCCGGACCGCCCCCCGGCTGCGGGGCAGAACCAGGACGGTTCTGACACGTCCGGTTCTGCTCCCCGACCTGCGATGGCGCCACTCCTCTTCTCTGCTTTCGTTCCATTTTTTCTCACAATGCTGCTTCTGTTTCTATTCGTTGTCATCCCTCGCTCAGGAGGAAAGAGTGGCAGCAACAAGAAGGCCGATGGAGTCAAGGTAACGCTGCTCCCAGTTACTGCTTGAACCAGAACCAGTACCAGAACCCGCCCCACTAACTGACTGCTGTTTCTGCTGCAGGAGTCGTCTGAGAGCACCAACACCACCATCGAGGATGAGGACACCAGAGGTGAGGCTCCGCACACCAGACCTGCCGCCCAACACCAATCACCACCCTGACTCTGTGTGTGTGTGTTTGTGTGGGTGCGTGTGCGTGTGTGTGTGTCAGTGAGGAAACAGGACATCATTAAAGTGACGGAACAGCTCATCGAGGCCATCAGCAATGGAGACTTTGAGAGCTACACGTATGTCCTCACTGTTACTTTTATTATGAAAGGTCATTTGGTACCAGGTAGGGGTCACAAATTTTCATAAATTTAGCTCTCTGCTTTGAATGTCTTAAAAAAGAATGAGCGGCGTTTCAGCTGCTCACATCAGCAGGGAAATACATTCTAATTCCTCAATCCGTCGACCTAAAACACACGGTGGAGAGCTGTGACACAGAGACCCCCCGGGTTTGTAAACATGGCTGGCACTAGCCTCCTTAGCTTCTCAGCACAGTTCAAGATGCTTCACTTAATGTTAACTTCTCATTAACTGAGAAGTTCATGTTAAAACACCAAACCAACATAATATTTTGCAGAAACTATTGCTAAACTTCTGCATTAAGAAAGTACTTACTGGAAAGCTAATGTAAACGGTATTTAGTGGAGGCTAAAGCTGAAGTGCTGAATTCTGCCATGTTGATGCATTATGAAATGAATATAATCTCAAAATAATTTATATTTAACATGTTTCTGTTTAGCTCTGGTTGTTAGCATTGTGTACTTCTGTCGTTAGTTTGTTGAATATTTTCCATTTGCTCATTAAAGTTTATTCAGGGGGGGTTATACTGGTACTTCCGGTCTGGCCCAGCAAGTTCTGCTCTGAGGTCAAGAGGCCCCAGCAGAACCTGTTTGGTTCCGGCAGCAGAACCTCTCTTTCTGTGTGTCCAGGAAGATGTGCGACCCGGCGGTGACAGCGTTTGAACCCGAGGCTTTGGGGAACCTGGTCGAAGGCTTGGACTTCCACCGCTTTTATTTTGAAAACTGTGAGTTTGTCTCAGTCTTGTGGACGGGCCAGGCCGGCTCACCTGCACAGGTAACCGCTGTGCGTATGTGTTTCAGTGTGGTCCAAAAACAGCAAGCCGGTGCACACCACCATCCTGAACCCCCACATCCACCTGGTGGGCGACGAGGCCGCCTGCATCGCCTACATCCGGGTCACGCAGTACATCGACTCCAACGGCACACCGCGCACCGCCCAATCAGAGGAGACCAGGGTGTGGCACCGTCGGGACGGGAAATGGCAGATCGTCCACTTCCACCGCTCAGGATCGCCCTCCACCCTCAGCAAGTAAGAACCGGCCGCAGAGGCGTTCAGGAAGGCTGGGACAGACCGGATTCGATAAATGAAACATTGACCAGTTTAGTTTCCTCCATTGTTTTATGGTTATTATGTTTGCTGTAATGATGCTTCCTCCATCATTCTTCGCTGAAGCTCTCTTCCTTTGGTCCTCCAGCTAACGTCCTCCTCCAGAGTGGGCGGGGCTCTAATGGGACTGCTGTCGCCTTGACAACGGGATGATTGACAGCAAGCCAGCTGTTGTCTGACACCAACCATTCAGGATTTTCTTTGAGGCGTTGGAGGAGGAAACTGCGGGGTCAGAAAGCTGATGAATCCCATCACCAATTAACCAATCAGTCATCCAACCAATCACACAGCTTTGTAACCGACCAATCAGTTCGCTCCGTGCAGTGGGTAGGAAACTTTGTATCTCCAGCTGTATGCACACAGCGCCCCCTTGTGGTCAGAAGCTCTCATTGATTAAAGTGTGAGATTAGCTCTGATCTCTTTGATGCTGCTGAGCATGTGCAGAAAGCTCTGCGCTTTCATCACTATGTCAGACATGTATTATCAACTAATCAGAATCTGAAAACCATCAGAACCAATCACATTGATCCCAATGAGCCTGAAGTAGTCTGAGATACAAGGTTTCCCCCTGCTGGTCACTTTCAATATCTGCAGTAATAAATAATATTTAGTTTATTGTTATCTTTAGAATTAAAATATAAATAAGTTGTAATATTGATTATCTGCTGATTACAGAGTTTATTATAACATCTCATTTACACACACACACACACACATCTCTACCTGACATGCACACTGCACCCTCTGGTGGTCAGAGAGTGCCAGAAACTTCCTCCACTTTCGATCTTCCACTAACACCACCCACCACAACTAGGAGGGCCTAACGAGCTAGTTTAACGAGCTAGCTTAGCGAGCTGTCTGCTGCCTGCTCCTCCTCCACGGCTCCTTCAGCTGGAGGAAGTTTATCGTTCTGGTTGAAATGTTTTCCATCTAGAAACAGGAAGAGGAAGTGACCTCAGGTCTGTGGACTTGAAGTCTGTAAGACTCGTTGTTCTGCTGGGAGATTCTAGGTGCTGCTTTAGTAGAATCAGCAGGTCGTTTCAGAACAGACGCGAAATCAGACGACCAATCAGATCCACCGACACCAAACAGGGCCAATCAGAACCACGACACCATTTGCATAAACCTGGAACGACCATGGTTGGTACCGGTATCAACCATGTACACCTGGTTGGTACCAGGTGTACATGTGAGTAAATGAATCAGTACTTGAACTGGACTGTAGGTTGTGATTCTATATATTTAAATAAAACCTTCCAAACGGTACGGATCACAGATATTGTGCTGAAATGGATCAGAACCAGTTAAACGTCCACGATCATTAAACACGGCTGGCTGCAGATCCAGTTGTGCTCATCCTGCACAGTCCATATCCTGGTTCTGGTTGGTACTCTTGTTGGACTCGTCTGGACCTCTGTGAACAGAACCAGCAGGTTCTGAGGGTTTGTTCTGCATCGTCTCTATTGGGTTTTTAGGAACTTGGGTCGACCTGGACTGAAGCAGAACTCAGCAGCTCCCTCTGGAGGTTGGTTCTGATGGACCCTGCATGGACAGCTCGTGTTTCTTCCTCCTTGGTGCCGGTTCTGTACAGACTGTGTGACTCTCTGCATGCTGGACTTTGTGTTTAGTGTTTGGGCTTCAGGCGCCGCCGCGTTCCGGCCGTTCCCGGCTCTCGGACCTTTCCGTCGCTAGGGTTTAGCATTCCTCATTGGGATCAATGGTGTCCGTTAGCCTTGAGCTAACGAAACGCCGCCGGTGCCACTTTGATATTCTGCCTTTTCGGACCCGTTGTATTTGTCTCTGAAGCTTTCAGGAGCTTTTTACCGTCGGGAGAATGTAGAACTTTGTACAATCAGATTCTTACCATGACGATGACGATGATGATATTATACCTTCTTGTGTGGCGTTTGTATATTTGAAGCTTTTTAAGCTTCCAGCTTCCTGGTTTGGATTTTTCCGTGTTTTAGCAGCTGCTGAATGTTTTCCCTGCTGCTGCCCTTTGGTTCGCTTCACATTGATCTCTGGGTCATCCGGAGTCCAGGCTGAGGACCCAGGGGGGTGGGGCATCGGGGGCGGAGCCTTCTAGCTAAGGTTTAGGCCACACCCACTGATCCAACAGGAAGTTGAGTCAGAAAGCCACTGCACCTTATGGCGGGCCTGTCAGATTCTGTTCTGGTGACCTGCTGTGTTCCTCCTGCTCTGAATTTATGCTTTTATACCAGTGGTGGGCACAATAATGCTAATGCGCTAACAGCAGAGCTACTTTTTAGCTTCAGCGTTGTTGCTAACTTAGCTTGTCCTCACTTAATTTTTCTGGATAAATTCTAAAGTGCTAATTTTCCCAGCTGTTTTATGAACGTTCATGTTAAATAAATAAAGTTTTATTCATGTCAAATGGAATTTAAAATGAATAGCATGTAAACATCATTTTGTTATGAACATGTCAAATCATAATGTCAACATTAAAGCGGTGCTGACAGGTTGCCATCTGAATGGCTTTAATGTTAGCATTAGTTAAATACCATGTTGTTGTAGCGTGTTAGCATTAGCGCAGCTAACTCTTTAGCTAGCGTTGCACACCACTGAAGAAAATCTCTGTTTACGCTCTTGTCCCTTTAAGATGCCCCCTCTCTGCTGATTGGCTAGCCTGTGGACGAGCCCTGGCCTTGAGAGCCCGTGTTTGCTGCAGCTGATTGATAATAAATTACCTCCAGAACGTCAGCTGCAGCCAGCCTGCAGTGCAATGCCGCACCTGGACTCCAGGTGGCGCCCCAGAGAGAACGGCTGTTTCCTACAGTCTCAGTGGTTTTTACAGCTGCACCTTCACTCTGAACTCTTACGACACTTGAAAGTACTTATTAGTGGTGAACGATGCAAAAATATCTGAGATGTCATTTTTTAGAAACTTTTGCTGTTGAAGCTGAGTCGATTCCTCTCCCGAAAAGAATCGTTCCGCTGCTGGATCCGCTTCAGGATCCGCTTCCCGACTCAGCAGCGCGGCGGTGTTATGATGTGGGATCCCACCTCTCCGCCGCAGCTCTGCAGACAGGAAGCAGGGAGAATCTCCAGACGTTAATAAGTTAATAAATGAGCCTGCTGAATGTATCCCTGCTGGTTTAAGGGCCAGCCCAGAGAGCCACTCTTCCTGCTTCCTGTCGCCCTGCAGAACTAATCAGTGATCAATAATCCCTAATAATCCTCTCAGCTTTTTCTACTATGATGGATATTGTTCTGTACTGTATTATCTGGACTAATGCTGCATGCTCAGTGTTTACCTGTGGGAGTCTGTGTGTGTCTGAGGGAGAGAGTGTGTTTTTAAATAGTTTCTTTTGTAGTTTTTGGAGTATTTTCTTCTTCTGCATCGTGTTCAATATGATTCTGTAAATAAAGGAGATGGTCAAACTCTTTGCTCTGATTGGTCCATTTCTTCTCGCAGTATTCGCACGCTGCTCTAATATCTGGTTTCTGGATGCTCTGAGCTTCTGCAGTGGTACCGGGTCAGGTACCGAGTCAGAACGGTTTGATCTGTCAAGAGTTAGAAAAACTGCTGAATTTTAGATTGATTCTAATAATACAGTTATTTCTCTGATCGCTCATTAAAACAGGAGAAACAAAAAAAAGCTAAATTAATAAAACTTTAAAATGTAATATAGTCATGCATGCACATGAATATTTTAATTTTTTAAAAATGATAAACATAAAGAAAATAAAAATATAAACCGTAGTTTCTTCAAGATAAATATAAGTTAAAAAAAAAATTGTCAGTCTTTTTTCATATGAAACAATATTTAAAAATGAACAAATAAATGGACTCTATTTACATAATGTAAGACAAGATCAATTAAAAAGATGATAAAATTAAAATAAAAGCACCATATAATTAGCAATAAAACAAAATCATGAAGATATAAAGAAAGCTGAGTGCGATCAGGTGAAAGAGAAGAATTCAATCTGATAAACAGCGAGGGGAGAAGTGTCCAGCAGGGGGCAGCAGCAGCATTTCAGAGTCTCATTATTTCTACTTCCGGTGGCCTAACTTCCTTCCTTTCTGATTGTGCTCAGTGAAGAGACGCTGTAAGGTGAGTCCTGCTGAGGAATAAATCCGCTTTAATCTTCCTTCCAGGTGACCATCCTACCAACCCAGGTGTGTTTTCTGACAGATTGATGCATTAAGGTTCTGTTGGGGTCTGAATTATGTCTCTGTGAAATTTCAGAGCTACGTTTATGTTCCGTTTTTCCTCTGTGCCGTGCCGCCATGTTTCTCACGGTGCGTCCAGCAAAAAGAAAATAGAGCCGGCTTATTGTGAAAGTTATTACTTAGGCTTCGGAACGATGAGGTGCGCTGTTCATAGCGTTGAAATTCTTCACCAGGTGATAAATGTTAGGTTTATTTCAGCGGTGTTTGAGGGAAAGCTAACATGCTAAAATCCTGGCTGCGGGTTGTGACTCGATGTAAATTACAAAATGTAATAGAACATCTGGACCTAAGGAGAACATTCTGGTGCCAGTTCGTCAAAAGGACTGGGGCAGCACCTTTAACTGGGTAAAGCTGCTGCGGGATGCTAACCAGTTCTGGTTAATATCCGGAGCATCAACCTGCAGGTCGAGCCTCCATTGCCGGAGAGCTGCTGGTCTGACTCTGATCCTACTGCTCTGCTTGGTTCTCAACACACCCAGTAAGGGACTGGTTCTGAGAGGATCCACTGTCTCTATGATATTCTGATCAGACAGTGAGGCTGTGATGTTCTGGTTCTGATGCTGTGGTTCCTCCAGCAGACATGGCTCCCCGTAAAGGCAAGGAGAAGAAGGAGGAGCAGGTGATCAGCCTGGGCCCGCAGGTGGCCGAGGGAGAGAACGTGTTTGGCGTCTGCCACATCTTCGCCTCCTTCAACGACACCTTCGTCCACGTCACCGACCTCTCCGGGAAGTAAGTGCACCCCCGTCCCGACCTCCCGACTCCCGGGTCTGGTTCTGACTGCCGCTTGTTTCCAGGGAGACAATCTGTCGCGTGACGGGCGGCATGAAGGTGAAGGCGGACAGAGACGAGTCGTCACCGTACGCCGCCATGTTGGCGGCTCAGGACGTAGCGCAGCGCTGCAAGGAGCTGGGCATCACGGCGCTGCACATCAAGCTGAGGGCCACCGGAGGCAACAGGTAGGCTCAGCTGGAGATCAGAGTTCAGTGCCTAGAGGTTAGAGGTCAGCACGCTGAACTGTTTCTCTGTTGCAGGACAAAGACTCCTGGACCAGGAGCCCAGTCTGCACTCAGAGCTCTGGCCCGGTCCGGCATGAAGATCGGACGCATCGGTACTACTTACTCACACACAGTCATGTTTTCCATTGACTTCCATTCATTTCTACAGCCTAACCACCTTAGCCCTGACCTCTAACCCTAAAGCAGAGGTCTCTGCAACCCTCACAGTAGATCGAGCGATTCCCACCAGAATATAAAGTCCTGGTGGGACCCGGCCCGGTTCTGGTCTTGTCTCTTCAGGCAGAAGCTGAGCTCTGATTTGCTTGTTATCCTTAGTCACATAGTGGTTATTATGCGAAGTTTGTGAAATCTAGCTGAATTTGCAGAGTCATTTGTTTCCATGGTAACTATGTTTAACTGTAATCATGAAGTGAGTATGTTACATTGGTGTTATTGTGGTTCCCATTGGGACTCTCTACTACCCCCTCTGGACACTTGGAGAAGTTTCTGTCTAACCTTAAAACTTTAGCATAATAAAATAAAACGTTCTCATTTCAGATCAGTGGCCGCTGTTGTAAACAATATAGCTTTAGTTTGTTTCCCCTTTATATCAATATTTCCCATTCGGAGTTAGTCATGAACATCTGACTAACTTTCAGAGAAAACTATAAAATAAATGAGTAAAAGTCGCTGGGTAACTTGAAACCCTTCAGGTAGAGTTTTTATCCATGAGTTGGAAAATATCTGCATCGTCCTCCTGAAGATAGAATAAATGTTTCTGGGCTAGAGATCAGGGAAACGGATTAAAATCACCTGAACAACTCAGACTTGTGATTCCTGGATGTTTTTCTGCTCTGCAGGCAGAAACTAGTCTGCTGCAGAGCCCCTCCCCCACTTGTTGTTGGAAGGGGCATTAACCTGGGATAAGTTCATCATGATTTAATGATGTGATGTTTAAGCTGTTTTTTTTTCTGGTGTTTGTTCAGTGACTGTATGGAGATCAATAACTGTTCAGTGTCTCAACAGAACCTCCAGCACGGTTCTGGTGCACTGTCCCTTTAACTGACCGCTTTGTTGTTGTTCTTCTTGTGCAGAGGACGTTACTCCGATCCCGTCAGACTCCACCAGGAGGAAGGGTGGTCGCCGTGGTCGCCGTCTGTAAACAGCTGCTGGAATTTCACAATAAAAGCTTGTTAACGCTTGAGTCTGGTTGATGTGAAAATGTTCTGATTGCTTTCTGTGTGTTTTGGGTAGTTAAAACATGAAGTTCCTCTGAAGGTTTTGCTCCAATACTGACTGGTATCTGCAGCCGTTCAGGATTCCCTTCATTCTGACTAACAGCCCTAGATCATGATGCTGCCACCACCATGCTCGACTGTGGATGTTTTCTCTTCACTGGACCATGACATGTTTTTACTGATGAAGCCGGGCTTGGATGTTTTCCTGTCAGCTCAGGCTTCCCTCTGGCTGGCCTGAATCTCAGAAACACAAGAAGATGATCGTCTTATGCAGTGCACTGTCTCCTGCAGCTCCTCCAGTGCTGCTGTCGGCCCTCCTGTTCAGACATCCTGTTTTTGATGGTGTCGCTGTTGTGCCATATTTATTCTCCACTGTTCAATGTGGATCCTTGGAAAAGATTTTGTAGCCTTTCCCTGACTTGATACCTTTGAATATGGAGACCCATCTGATGCCTTGGAGGCTTTTGATGCTCTCCATGTTTTGTGCTGGGAGATGTCTGTAAAGAAGCAAATGAGACCAGCTGAACTCTGAGGGCGGGAAATGGCTCACAAATCCCCCAAGCCGCCGGGCCCGGACCGTTCTCATTTTTCTTCTGCACCATCATAGAACGTTGCCATGGAAATGGCCCTCCGTCGTCTCCACGGCAACGCCACGACGCTGTGACGTTGGTATAAAAAGGTTTTCCTGCTCTGAGGACTTTCTCTGATTGATGTCTCTGGTTCTGATGACGTCAGGTTCTGGTTGAGTCCAACCGCATTTCAACCAAAAACTTTGTATAAAATATATAAACAAATTAAGCAACATTTTCAATTCAGGCTCTTCAAATTGTTCAACAACTACTTCAGAGAGATTTATCCTTTTTAAGGTTTTCGTAGCAAAGTTTTTTTTATCCCTTCATCTTTCCAGAGTTTCTTTAATTATTCGTGGACTGTGGGCGCTAACATTAGCTGCTACATTTTAGCCTAGTGTAGCTTTCTAGTGTGACTGCAGCGGCTGTCCAGCAGGGGGCGCTGTCACACCGAGCAGCTGCAGCAATTCTGGCTGGTCCAGAGTCACAACATCAAATTATTTCACACACACACACACACACACACACACACACACACACACACACACACACACACACACGGCGGCGGTGGAGGGAGGAGATAATGACAGAGTGAAGGAGCCGGAGCTCCGGCACTCAGTCAGTCTGGATCTCCAGCATGGACCGGCCCGGTTCTGGACTGCTGGTCCTCGTCTTCCTGCTGCACGTCAGCTGCTGCCTCTCAGGTGAGTTCAGGTTCATCTCTTTTTCTTCTGTGGTGGACACGACCTCTGACCCCTGCATGCTCCCTTCATAAGGCTCAGAGTTTACGTTTCAGCCGCTCAGAGAATGTGAAGCAGCTCAGGTTTCATCACATCCTCCTGTGTGTGTGTGTGTATGTGAGAGAGAGAAAGAGAGAGAGGGTGTGTGTGTATGCGTGTACGTGTGTGTATAAATCATATCAGCTACTGTGAACACATGCATCCATCCGTCTGGGGTTCCAGGGAGGGAAAACGTCTACTGAGCGCACTTAGAGCAGGGACCTGCAGGAGTCAGAGGGATCCTGGTGTTCCTCCAGAACCAGAACCATTTCTCCAACAGAACCAAGGTCCAACCCTCTGGAAAATACCAGAAAGAGGCAGAATGGATCCAAACCAGAACCTCAAAACAACCTGGCGACAGAAACCAGAGAAGAGAAACTGTACCCGTTTCTCTTCCTGTACCCGACTGGACAAAGACAAAAAGGAGAAGAAAGATTTAAATTCGCAGTAAACTCAAAAGAAGAAAAATTAAAGATTAACATTGTCTCGGAGGAAAGAGGAGACTGGGTGGTTCTGGGTGGAGTTTAATCAGAACCATCTGACTGGATGTTGTTGCACCTGAAGCAGTTGCCTGCGCTCGCTCCGCTCTGGTTGGTGGAGCTGTGTCAGATGATTTCTGGTCTAGGAAATATGCCTCAGAGTGAAGCATCTTTCTTCTGCTAAAGTCTTGGAGCCATCAGTGGACACCAGTCTGACCAGGCGGTACCAATGGACAGGAAGAACCCAAGAAGCAGAACCAGCAACTTCCAAGCTAAAGCTCTAGAGGAGTTTTCCTGACACCAGAACGTCAGAACCAACGCTCTGGTTCTGGATGGCTCTGCTGTTGACGCTACGAGATGGACAGAGACAGACCGGTCCAGTCCCTGGTCCCCAGTAATGAAGACCAAAGTCTCTGTTGTTTGGGTTTACCCAAGTCCTGGTACTGATTGGTACAAGTTGGTCCTGGTTGGAGGAGACAGTAGCTCCTCTTACTTTAGCTCCAGTACCTGTCACACATGATGAACTCGTCCGCTGCAAGTGATGACGGACTTCTAGGTTTGTAATGAAGGTTCTGCTGAAGATGCAGTTGGGTCCATTTCACATTAACCGGGTCAATAATTGTTCTGATCTGCTGACGTTGATCTGATCTGATCTGATCTGATGACTCGATCTTAAATATCTTCTTCCTGTCTCCCAGGTTCTCTCCATCAGGTTCTGTCAGAGTTCAGCATAATTCGTCCAATCAGAACCGACTCAGAGGGACGGCTCCTTTCAGCATCAGTCTCCACCCACCATCCACACCGAAGCAAGAGACACGCCCCCTCAAATAAGGACACGCCCAACAACTCCCAGGCACAACAGGCCCCGCCCACTTGGAGATCATCGTTCAGCCATTCATGGAGGGGGAGGAGTCCCAAGGAAGAGGCAGAGCTCTTCTACAACGTGTCGGTGTTTGGTCAGGACCTCCACCTGCGGCTGCGTCCAAACTCCCGCCTTATCGCTCCCACTGCCACCTTGGAGTGGGAGGAGTCAGGACACCTGCACTCTGAGCCAATCAGAGAGGATGACTGTTTCTACACAGGAACAGTGTCAGACCTGGATGACACGTCTGTGGCCATCAGCAACTGCGACGGACTGGTAGGTGGATTCCAGAGCCGAACTGGTCGAAACGTTCAGGACCAGATGCCTGAAAGATGAGGCTGAAATGCTTTGGGGGAACAGCGGCCATATTGGACAGGATGTTGAGAAGTGCTGACAGGGACAAAGAGTAGAGGCAAGGGTCAGGAGGTGATGGAGGACGAGAAGAGGGTTGGTGCAGCAAAGGAGACTGGTAGAGACAATCTGGAGACTCCTAGAGATCTGGTCTTGGTTAAGGTTCTGGTTGGAGTTTAGGTTCTGGTAGGAGTCAGAGTTTCAGACAAGTTGAAGAGACGTTTCTTGGTGATCTGCTGAGGACTCTCTAGATCTGAGATGTGTTTTGAACAGGACTCTCAGCTCCGGAGTGGCTTTGATCATTTTGGTCTTCGTCATGATGATGTTTTATCTCCTCACTGATCCCGAGTCAGACTCCAGCACCTTTGTGTGGACGAAGCTGGTAAACTGTACCAGCTTCATCCACTGGGCCGATCCAGTCAGTTCTAGTTTAATGCTGGTTGCTGCCCAGACAGGTAAGCTGATCCAGAACCGGGTTACAGCAGGTTCTCGTATCTCCAGGCAGGAATGATCCGGACTGGAGGAGACGAATTCTTCATTGAACCGCTGAAAGATGATGAGGAGGAGGGCGAAGGCGAGCGAAGGCACGTTGTTTATCGCTCTTCAGCCATCATCAGGAAACCATCAGGTGCCAACCAGACCTCAGAGGACTTCCTGCGAGGTGAGTCAAGCACTGGTTCTGTTCTGCTAGGTCTGGTTCAGATAACAGCAAGCACCAGGAGGTCACAGGTGTTTTGACTTACGAGGGGCTGACAATGTCATCACTTTACCCAACGAGCCAATCAGGGATCAGGTCTGAAACAATGGAAGTATGGACCAATCGGTCCTCAGTTTTCAGACAGAACCAATCACACTGACCCGGAGCCACTTGAGAACTTGAGTTCCGATTGTTGCACTCTGCGCTGTGTGTTAGCATGCTAACAAACCGAGCTGAGCCGCAGCTCCTCCACCTCCTTCATTCCAGCTGAAAGAAGGAAAATAAAACGGTGGAAAGGGTCCAGGAAACTTGGCTTTGGGCTCAAAGACACTCAGACACACAGATACAC
>VMRN01000075.1:160581-207772 GCA_010277015.1 Poeciliopsis turrubarensis
AACTCCAGCAACTTCACCAACTCCAGCAACTTCACCAACTCCAGCAACTTCACCAACTTCAGCAACTCCAGCAGCCAGATCCCCACTGACTCCCCAGAAAACAACAGGTCAGTAAAGAATAAAAAACAGTTTTAAGACATAAAATGTACACTCATGTAAACCTGCTGAAACCGGGTCGGATCAGATCTAACCAGATCAAATTGGTCGAAACGAGCCAGTATGTTCTGATTGTTATGAATCAGCTGTCTGCTTTATGGTTGCATGAAATAAAATATCTGCATATAGCTGAATTAACAATTTAGCTGCAAACTTTTATTTATTTTGTTTTCTTCACATTTTTCTTCCTTCAGACTTTCAAAGGATTTATTGGTCCAAACTCAAAAGACCGTATCAAACAATCCATACAACATCCGTATCAAACAATCCAAGAGCAACCACTACAACTGTTTGCTATTAGCCCTTTGGCTAATAGCAAACATCTCATAGCAAGTGGTCTATACCAAATGAATAACAAATGGCTAATAGTAAACGGTCTATATCAAACCGCTAATACCAAATGGCTATAGCAAATGCTATAGCAAATGGCTAATAGCAAATAGCTAATACCAAGCTACTGCTACCAAACATCTTGCACCAACATGGAGTAGAGAAGCCAGTGTTTCAGAGCTCATTCCTGTTTTGATGGGAATTTGTGCCTTTGTCTTTTAGTTCCTGGGAGTTGACTGAAATGGTGATGTCGGTGACCTCGTCTACCTCATGGGTTGGTGATGTCATCAGTGATGTCACCAGCACACCAACCCCTACAAGCAAGAGCAGCACCGACTTTGTCTATGTGGACTATGACTATGAGTTTCAGACCTACGACTACAAAATACCTGTTGCTCCAGCTACCACAGCTGCTGCAATTACTGCGGTTACCACAGTTACCTCCACAGCTGGAACTACGACAGCATGGCCAGTAGGAACAACTCCAGTGTCTCTGCTGAGCAGGAGAACCACCCCGGTCTCCGTGGTTACAGTTGATCAGAACCAGACAGAGCCACCAATCAGAACCTCCGAACACACCGCCACACCACCAGGGGTGCCGGCACCGGCCTCCAGGGAGAAGAACTCGGTGGATGAGATCCAGTACCGGGTGGTTGGAGCGGACAGTATCATCAGAGACCAGCAGAATCTCTTTGTTCCTCGCGTACGGACTCAGAACCAGCGCATTCAGCAGCTTCTGAAGGAGAGGCAGCTGCAGAACCTTCTGAGGCTGGAAGACCGGCTCAGGGCAAGGCGGAACCTCATGGCCCGGCAGAACCAGCCCATGGCAAGACGGAGGGACTGACCAGGTTCTGTTGGGCTTAATAATATCAGTCAATGAGAAACAGAAACTGACAGAAACTCCTCCATCTTTGTTTCTCTGAGCTTAAAGCAAAGTTACTCTAATCAGGCGTGAACGACCAGAACCGGGCTGCAGAACGCTCCGGTTCTGTTGGGTTCTATACTCATGCTGTCTGTACCAACTAATCCTGTCTTAATAAAGCAAAGTCTCTTCCAGCTGCTACTGTCATTATGACTCATCAATATCTGGATCGCCTCAGTCCACCCGAGTGTCCCGGTGTACGCCAAAGTTTACGAGCCAACCAGAACCCTTTACGGGCCTCTGGCCCCTCCAGAACCCTTTATGGGCCTCTGGCCCCACCAGAACCCTTTACGGGCCTCTGGCCCCACCAGAACCAATCAGGACCCACTAGAACCCTTTACGGGCCCCTGGGCCCACCAGAACCAATCAGGACCAACCAGAACCCTTTACAGGCCTCTGGGCCCACCAGAACCAATCAGGACCAACTAGAACCCTTTACGGGCCCCTGGGCCCACCAGAACCAATCAGGACCAACCAGAACCCTTTACTGGCCTCTGGACCCACCAAAACCGCCCAGAACCAGCTATAACCCTTTACGGGCTTCTGGGCCCACCAAAACCGGCCAGACCCAATCAGAACTGGAGGTTCTGCATCAGAACTTGGTATGGACAGCGGTTGGAGTCCTGTCTCAGTCTGGTAGCCATCTTGTTTCTAGAGAAGCGTTTTTCGCCTTCAATCCTTCCTAGCAGCCAGACTGGTTCAGGGTTATGACCTTTAACCTGCGGAATGTTTGGTCCTCTCTCTTAGCTTCACGCTCTGACCTCTGGCCTTGGAGCAGGTGCTGACTTTAACCCAAAATCACCAGGTTATTGTCCCGTCTCAGGTCCTGGTGTTGCCATGGTCAGTGTTTCCTGGGCAGGTTCTTCGGCAGCCAAACCTGGAGGTTCTGGAAAGGGCTACTGATCCAGAATCGGTCCCTGCTTCCAGAACTACCTGATGCCAATCATTGAATCACCCACCAACTGAGACAGGAAGCAGGACAGGAGGACCAGGGAACTTGCAGATCCTGGAGCAGCAGGATGTTCTGGTTCTGTTTCCAAACCAGAACCAGGAATTAGCCTGGCCCTGCAGAATGAGACAGTTCTGATTTGGTTTTCCGGTCCTGAATGGGTCAGGCACCGCCCCCTAGTGGGCGAGTTTTAAACAACACGTTTAACTGATTAGCTTAGGCCACAGTCAGGACTGAGGACTGGAGTTTGACACCCCTGGCTTCGGCGGTTACGTGGTCCATGAAGGCATTGACCGATCAGAGAGCCCGGTCTGTTAGCGTGGTCCTGATCCAGATTCGATGGTTTGCTGTTCAGATAGGTCAGAACAGGTTTTCTCTGGATGAAGAAATAAAACCATAACTATCTTCAGCACATATTTCAGGTCTTATTTTTATTACTCTTTCACTGATTTGATATCAGCCATATTTTCTCTCAGCTCTGATTCTGGTATATTAATCTGCTAAATGACTTTTCTGGATAATAACCTGGATAATGATCCGTAACACTGTAAAATATAAAACTTTTAAACAATAAAGAAACAGAAGCAGAATGCTCCAACTATCATAAAAGTCACTGATGTAACTACTGAATCACTTTTTTCGCCATTAATCACAACAAATCCTGAATTTTGACAGCAATAAACTTCTCTTTACCGTCTGTGATAAAGAACTAGCAGATGAGCGCCCTCTGGCGGCCAGTAGTTTGTCTGTGATCAACTTTTCAGTTTGCTGTCTTTACTAGCTTAAATATTTTCAGTTTTACGTCAGGTGTAGCTGTGCAGAGTTGGGAAGATTGTAAGTTGATGCTGCAATTTCACTTCCTATGAAACGTGCGTTTATTTGCGCAGCCTGATCCTGTCAGGACAAACCCAGGGAAGGACCCGCTCATATGAGGAGCCTGTCAGGATTCACCCGGGGCTGAAACAACCCACAGCTCGTCCTTGACAGACGAAAAGAAGCCAAGATGTCGGCCGCCGCAGCTAGAAGCCTAAGCTCCAATATGGTTAAAAACCTCCGAGAGATCCGCCTTCACCTCTGCCAGAGCTCAGCAGCCAGCCAGGGGGCCAGGTGAGCGGGAAGCCGGGGCCGGGGAGGTTCTCCGGTTCATACCGAGGCTAACTGCTGCTAACCGGGGCGAGCTAATGCTAACTGATGCCCACCAGGCGGTACCTTCTCCCTGGTTCTGAATATTAATCGCAGTGTTGACCAGGTTTGGTCTCCACCTACCGCAGTCTGTGGCCCAGAGACGGAATGAACGGAACAAGAATCTTCCTGCTCCTCTCCTGGTCAGCAGATTCTACTGAGGTCCAGTTTATTGGAGGTTCTGTCCCGGTCTGTGAGTCCCAGAAGAGTGACCAATTGGTAGTAGGTTGGTGGTTCTGCTGTTTGGGTCACTGAGCTGAAGAGAACCGGGTACAATACAGAACCAGAGTCGCACCCTGTGACGGGTTGCAGTCCTCTGCTCACCTGGACCAGGTGTCTCTGTCCCTGTCCCTGTGGCGTGTTTATGGGTAATTCCTGTTTTGAAAGGAATTACTGATTTAACATTTTCATGATAATCAAAATTTTTTTGACCAGCACCTGTGGGTAACAATTACCTAGATCTCACCTGGTTACGTAGATATTGGCTTGAAGTTGGCAGATATTGGCACATTGAAAAGTTGTTCACTGATCTGAACCAGTGACCACTCAGACTGACATGCTGTGGGACAGAAGCCTGATTCTTTCACAGGCAAACTTTGGATGCTAAAACTCACTAGCAGCCTGGAATCCATCATGGAGAAGTTGCTGGTTTTGGCCCAATGGGACGACAACACTAATTTGGATGATTGGAGATCAGAGATATATACCGGTTGAGACTTTAGGGCAGATGGAAATTTTCAGTCTGCCCAATCTAAAGATAGTTTATTCTGAATCTGGCTCCCTGTGGCCTTCGCTGGCTGACTATCTCAAATCTCCTGGAGTTTATCTAAACAAGCTGATCTTTCCCAGCTCCTCTCCTCTTCTGAGTGACAACCATGGAATCATATGGCAGGACTTGCCCTGAGATAATACCACCTTATCAGAAACAGTTTTTGCATGGGAGAGCAGGCTGCACAAAATTCATGGTCAAACTGCACACACGTCTCATTGTTACAGATGCATTTCCCTGACATAACTGCCTTTGCTGGCCATGTCTTGAATGTTGCTACTTGTTCTGTCTTTCCCTGATGTGTTGGTTCTTTCCCTGTTTGTCTGTCTAGTTTATTACTTTTAGAAATTGTGGAGTACTCACTATTTCGACCAATGTCATACTTTTTAGATTATTATGCAGAGAAATTCCTATTAGTTTTTTCACGTAAACTCCTTCTAGCTTATAAATTATAAATTGTGGAGTACTTATAATTATCTTGCAGCCCAGAAAAAAGAATTAGAACAAACTTAGAATTCTGAAAAACAACTTACAGAACAGGAACATTTAGTTAGCACCTTCCTTTGGTTTGTTATTTTGTTTGTATTTCCTTCTAATTCATGTAAAGTACTTTGAACTCCCTTGTTGCTGAAAATGTGCTAAATAATGTTACCGTACTTTACATTACCTAGTTATTACATTGTTATTACCTGGTTACCTGGTTACGGACCCTCTGGTTTCCACAGTACCCCCTGATGGTTGTGTTTGGTGTTTCAGGAACTTTGTGGAGCAGAAGTATGTGGACCTGAAGAAGGCCAACCCAGACCTTCCCATCCTTATCCGGGAATGTTCTGGAGTCCAGGCCCGGCTCTGGGCCCGATACGGTGAGTAGGCGAGGATCTGCGGAGGTCCCACTCTGCTGCATTAAGCTCAACCTGGCCTGATGTGTTTGTCCTCAGATTTTGGGAAGGAGAGGAGCATCTCTGTGGATGACATGACAGCTGAGCAGGTGGCCACCGCCCTGTGGACTCTGGCCCAGTCCAAACATTAAGCCCCGCCCCCTCTGAACCAGCTCTGCTTTCTCTATTTTCTCTGTAAATGTGTTGATATGAATAAAGACTCTTGACTCTACAGCTGCGTGTTTCCTGGGAGGAATGCTCCAGATTGGTTCATGATGAACGGGTCAGAAACAGAACATCTCAGATTCACGCTTTATGATTTCATAAAACATTTTAAACGTAAAAAGCATAAAATTTTTTACAGCATCTACTTTCAAAGACTGTTTGTTTTATTGAAATAAAATCTTGTCAGATCTTCAGTTTATTCATATTTAACCCAAAAAGAAAAAAAATGTCTTGTGTTTTCTCTCAGTCAGATTTTAATGTGTGAGTGAAAATAAACTTTTTTGAACATCTGGAGAGCCCTGGGTGATTCACACTTTACAGATTTTATACTAAAACTCATCCAGAACTTCATAAAGTAGAAGAAGATAGATCAAATTAAACCTGCATCTCAGTTTTTAAGTAAAAAAATTAGGGTTTTTTTTTGGTACATTGTCCACACAAACAAAATATCTGCATATGGTTCTGCTTTGCTTTCAGCACAATAAAACATTTAATACATAAATATTTTATTAAAAAAAGAGCCAAAAAAACCAACAACAAACAAGCATGTACTTTCTATGTTTAGATGCTTTATTTTATGGTTATTTTAGTTGAACGTAAGAGTTCTCTCAATTATTAGATAATTGAGAGAACTGAAGCAGCAGCAGCAGAACCTCCAGCTGGTCCTGGAGAACCTTCAGCAGAAGAAGCTGCAGTGACTTCTCCAGCCTGCAGGGGGCGGTGTTACCTGCCCAGTCTGACGGGAAGAAAGCCCTAAACTGATATATTTAAAATAGATTTAATTTCTACTTAATCAGTGTCAAATCTTAGCTTTTTATTTTCTTTCATTATTTTATTTTCTTTCATCATTTTCATATTTCCAGTGTCTGTGCCCGTTGGTGCGCTGCTTTAAGCCTCCTGCTGGGGTCGCTGTCTGAATGACACGGCAGGAAGTGACGCCAATGCACCGCCACACAGCTTCAGACAAACACAACAAACGGAGCAGCGGAGAAAATCATCTTCAGCCTACAGAGAAACAGTTAAACACTGAGACTTATACCGTCCCACAGCCGGGATAGAGCTCCTGTCAGCCCGGAGCAGGAAACCAAAAGCCCGCAGCGGAGAAGCAGAGACCCGCAGAGATGCCTGAGAGTGAGTCTGTTAGCATGCTAACTGTCGGCTAGATAGTGTAGCATCCTGTAAGACTGATGTCTAGCTAAAAACAAATCTCTATATATCGTAGCAGTATGTCAGTTGTGATTATGAATGAAGCTCTCTAATCCCAGAAACATCTCTAGTTGTTTCAGAATGTGTACATTAATCTCAAAGACACTCTGTTGACTCAGACTCCGCTCTTCTTTCGCCGGGTTTGCGGTTCAGTTTTTCCTCTTCGCTGCTTTTCAGATTTTTATCTCATCATCTGTAGGGTAAATTAGACCAGATAAAAGCAGAGTACAGTGGCTGGTTCCGTGCAGACCAGATAAACCGGTTTTCTGTTCATGATGTGGAACCTCCAGATGTTTCCTCATCGACCTGGCTTTAGATCTGAAACCCCGGGGCCCGACTGAGGCGGGCCGGGTTCCTTCTGGAGACTCCGGCAAACTTTCCTCCCCTTTGTGAAACGTGACAGAACGTAAAGGAGGTTGATGACCTGAGTTCCTCACTCACTTCTCCTTCAGGGGTCGTTGTATCCTGAACTTTGACCCCACCTGTTTTCTGCTCTGTAGAGCCAGTTGACGCCTCAGTCAAAGGTCAAAGGTTTGTCCTGGGACTGGGGCTCGCGTTTGGTCCTCAGCCTCAGCTTGCTGTTGTTCGGAGGTAAATGTGTGGCGCCCCCGTCTGTCATCCTGCTGCCTAACATATTGTCTGTGTTGCAGCTGAGAGCTACTCCAACCCTCTGGCCCCCGAGGGCCACGAAGTGGATGACCACCGCTCTGCCGCGCAGTGAGTGCTGCTCACACACACACTGCAACACACATCGTCACTGCTCCTGCTGAACTATTTGTGTGTGTGTGTGTGTGTGTGTGTCCTCAGGTCCAAACTGACCAACGATGACTTCAGGAAGTTGCTGATGACGCCTCGGGCCACGCCTGCCTCAGCTCCGCCCACCAAGTCCAGACATCATGAGTGAGTTGGCTCTGAGAGCAGCGGGAGGTCAAAGGTCAACCGTTTCTGCTGCACCCCTGCTGACGGGAGCTGTGTGTTTATTTCCCAGAATGCCGAGGGACTACAACGAGGATGAGGACCCCGCAGCCAGGAGGAGGAAGAAGAAGAGGTCAGAGGTCACGTTCCGGGCGGGTCAGAGTCGGTCCATCCGTCCTCAGCCGTCCTCAGCTGTCTCCTGTGTGTGTCCCCTGTCTGTCCCCCTGCAGCTACTACGCCAAGCTGCGGCAGCAGGAGCTGGAGAGGGAGAGAGAGCTGGCTGAGAAGTACAGGGACCGAGCCCGAGAGCGCCGTGACGGCGTCAACAAGGACTATGAGGAGACCGAGCTCATCAGCACCACGGCCAACTACCGGGCCGTCGGACCCACTGCCGAGGCGTGAGTACTGCTGCTGCTCCTGATCCAGGTTCTGGTTCTGGTCTCTCCATAAAAACCTGGCATCTGATGTGATCCAGGGACAAGTCTGCAGCAGAGAAGCGCCGGCAGCTGATCCAGGAGTCCAAGTTCTTGGGTGGTGACATGGAGCACACTCACTTGGTGAAAGGTCTGGACTTCGCTCTGCTGCAGAAGGTCAGGCTAAGGATCAGGGGTCAAGGGTCAGGGAAGGGTCCGGTGGGCCAGGTCTAAATGTGTGTGTCTTCCAGGTGAGAGCTGAGATCACCAGCAAGGAGAAGGAAGAGGAGGACATGATGGAGAAGGTCCAGAAGGAGACCAAGTAAGAGCGGCAAGTCCTGCATGGGTAGAGCGGGTCAGAACCGGTTCTGATCCGCTCTGCTCTGTGTTTGAACAGGAAGGACGTGGAGCCGGAGGAGAAGATCGAGTTCAAGACTCGACTGGGTGAGTCCCTGGTACCAAGGACATGTTCAAAGTTCAACCCAGGAGTCCAAATGCTGCTGGGGGCTGTCAAACCCGTTGCTAGGTGGCCAAACCCGTTGCTAGGTGGCCAAACCCGTTGCTAGGTGGCCAAACCCGTTGCTAGGTGGCCAAACCCGTTCCTAAAGTTGCTGTGATTGGTTGTAGGTATTAGCCTGGATGACAGGTTTACACCTACAACCAATCACAGAAACCTTTATCGGTTCTTCCTCTTGTGTAAAGGCAGTTAGTCACAGTTTTATGCAGCATTGGCGCCTCCTGCTGGTGAGGTCCAGACGTCTGTTAACTCTGTCCTGGTAGCTTTGACTTCCTGAGGCTCAGATAATGCAGCAGTTCAGGTCTTGGCTCTGTTTGGCGGAAACGTGAAACAAAGTAAAACAATAAACCCAATGCTCCACCCTCTACTCCAACTGAGTGGGGGGGCTTCTTTACTCATACTGAAGCTCCGCTCCTTTTCTGTTAACATCAGCAGCAACTGTGAAGGCCCGATATGCTGCAGGAGTCTGAGGGAACATTCAGAGAGAAATTGTTCTGTAGTTGAAAGAGTTTTTTTTCCCCAAATCTTGTCACCATTGGCTGCTGTTAGTCCCATGCTAAAAGTAGCTGCAGTTAGCCTCTTGCTGACGGTAGACATTGTTAGCCTACTGTTAGTAGTTGCCGTAGCCTCATGTCCATATTGAAGCCGTTGTCCCGGGCGTCCCCCAGGCAGGAACATCTACCGCGTGGCGTTCCGGTCGGGCGTCCAGGAGAGGAACGAGCTGTTCCTGCCCGGCAGGATGGCCTACGTGGTCGACTTGGACGACGAGTTCACCGACACAGACATCCCCACCACTCTGATCCGCAGCAAGGCTGACTGCCCCAGCATGGAGGTCAGACTTGTCCCCCTGGAAACACTCCTGTCCCTCTGTCTCGTTCTGTGTCCTCACACTGTCCTTTTGCTGACCCAGGCTCAGACGACGCTCACCACCAACGACATCGTGATCTCCAAGCTGACCCAGATCCTGTCCTACCTGAGACAGGGGACACGCCACAAGAAGATGAAGAAGAAGGATAAAGGTTGGACTCACTTCCAGCCTGTGTCCCCTGGACTTGTCCCCTTCCTAATGTGTCTTTGTTTCAGGTAAACTGGATGACAAGCGGGCTCCTGAAGCTGATCTCAGGTGGGTTGTCTTCCGCCGGTCCTATCCCCACGCCCGGCTGTCCGAGTAACATCTCCACTCCTCTTTCAGCATCTTTGACGACATCGGGGACTACATCCCGTCCGCCACGTCCAAACCCAAAGACAAGGAGCGCCACCGGGGACGAGACGAAGACAGCAAGAGCAGAAGACACGCCTACTTTGAGAAACCGCGTACAGACGAACACCCGCTGATGGATGTAGACACGGGTAGGTGTCCCCCACTCTGACCCGAACTGACCAGCTGATGGGTAACCTGTCCACTTGTCTGTCCCCTGTCCTCCAGCACCTGGGTCGATCAAAGACCAGATCAAAATGATCAATGAGAAGTTTGGATCAGCAGCCAACCAGTGGCAGAACCAGGAACCATATCCTTCTTTACTAGGACTTCCTGTCTGACTCTGATCCGGTTCTGAACGGGACCATGAGTCCAGTTTTTATCCTTAACTGGTGTTTACTGGTTCCCAGAGGAGGGACTCCAGTAAAGAGCAGCTGGGAGATTTCTTTGGAGGATCCAACTCCTACGCAGAGTGTTACCCGGCAACGTGAGACACACACATGCACTCGCACTCACACGCACACGCTGGCCCAGGTGTGTCCTGACCTGAGGACCAGCCGCTGTCCCCTCTGATCAGGTGTGTCTCTGCAGGATGGACGACCTGGCGGTGGACAGCGATGAGGAAGTGGACTACAGCAAGATGGACCAGGTGGGTGATTCTCCCAGCATGCCTTGCTGCTGGCAACATGGGGTCAGAGGTGATGGCCTGTGGTTCTGTTCCAGGGCAACAAGAAGGGTCCGTTGGGCCGCTGGGATTTCGACACCCAGGAGGAGTACTCTGATTACATGAACAACAAGGAGGCGCTGCCCAAGTAGGCTGACTGTTCCCTCAGCACTGACTGTCAGGCGCCAGGCTGCTGCTGACGCTGATGTTTGTCCCCGCAGGGCCGCCTTCCAGTACGGCATCAAGATGTCTGAAGGCAGGAAGACGCGGCGTTTCAAGGAGACCAATGAGAAGGCGGAGCTGGACCGCCAGTGGAAGAAGATCAGCGCGGTGAGTCTGATGAAGGCTATCATCTGGCTGAAGCTCCTCCCCTCTGCTCTGGAGGCTAAACTCTCTGTTCTGATGCAGATCATCGAGAAAAGGAAGAAGATGGAGGCTGATGGGTAACTACTTCCGGTTCATTGCTTCCTGTTTACTGACACCTGCTGATGTGTTCCCATTTTCAATTTCCAGTTGACTCTTTCTGTTTATTACTCCCTGTTTTCTCCTTTCCATTTTCCACTTCCTGTTTCCGCCTTCCTATTTTCCACTTCCTGTTTGGTGTTTGTCTATAAAATGTGATCCGGTTGTTTTTCCAGTGTCGACGTCAAGAGACCAAAGTACTGAAGAGCTGCTGAGGTTCTGCTCTTTGACCTGTTGCTAGGAACCGTAAACACACAGTCTATTGTCACGGAAACAAGATTTATCCTGGTTATTGTATCTGTTGTTATTGATCAGTTGTTGTGATTCCCCAATAAAATCATCAGATCCCAGTTTGTCTCACTGGTTTGATGTTCTGGACCTTCCAATCTTCTGTAGTAAGAGATTGGGATGAGGGATGGACTGAGGAAGGTTCTGGTTCTGGTTTCCAGAGATCCTTAGGCGGTCCACTCTGGGCCGGTCAGCAGAACTTGGACTCTCCTTCTAAGGTTGTAGAGGTCCAATGGAATTGCTGTAGTCTGGCTCTAGAACCATGAATAAAGAGAAGCAGCACATGGGGTAACTTAAAATTAGATTTAACAAAAATCATGACTGGCTGGAGAAAAGAGGGCAGGAGAGGGAGAAAACGATGCCCCAAACAGGGTCCTGAAGGTCCGGCATGCTGCAAGTTCTAATTCTCTAGCTGGTGGTACTAACGTTTTCAGCATGTCAGTGTTCTTCTTAGGCCTTCTAATGCCCCATCAATGGATTCAGGTGCGTTAAACCAGGGAGAGAACTAAAACCTGCGGGATGCGGGCCATCCAGGACCAGCATGCACTGGGTTGAACCCACGGGTTATTGCAGGAAAACAGGAAACAATGAAAGGCTTAATCTTTATTTGCTTGCCAAACTGGAAACAATAAACCATTTTTAAAAAAATAATCTGATTTCTCTTGCTGTCCTGGGACAGACTGGCGACTTGTCCAGGCACCAGCACCTCTCCAGACCCCACTAGGGACAAGAGAACAGAAAATGGATGGATGATTTAACTTTTACAGTCGACAGTTAGGGTTCAAGCTTTAAATAGATGTATAGTTTTTAGAGAAACTGTCCTGGTGCCATTGTCTTCCTGTATTATACCTGGAACTCCATAAATGACAGAACACATGAAAAAAATAATACTCCCAAAATAAACAATGAACACGTTTCCTCCTGGTCACATGACCGCGTTTTCTCTGCCAACATGGCTACCGAAGACCTGCCGTCTGAATTTGACATCGTCATTTTGGGAACAGGTAGGAGTTAACCTGGATGTTATGACGTAATGTGGCTTGGGTCTTGTGTCGGGAATGAGTTCTGGTCCCGACTCGACCCAAACCATTCCCAAAGAGCGATATAAACCAGTGAAAACCAGACCAGGAGCAGGACTTAGCCAAGCCGTTAGCTATAGGCTAACAGTCAATGCATTTTCAATGACAGCGGCTAGCAGTTAACGGTTAGCTGGTATATGGAAGAAGTAAGATAAACACTACTACTAATAATAATAAAAATTAAAATAATAATAATATTAATTGTAATAGCAATAATGTAGCAATGAGAAGGAAAGCGACAAGAAAGAAGAGAAGCAGAAAAGGACTGCAAATCTCAGCTAGGTTTAGCTAGCTGAGGCTGGCAGCTGCTCAGGCTGGTGGGTGTGTCAGATCATCGGTAGTAAATAGTGTTTATGATCAGCAGCAAATCAATAATCACTTTTCTCATCATTGCTCCTCTCTATTAGAACTGAATCGCTGATTGGTTACAGATTAATCAGAATCAGAACCTGGACCAGAACCCCCAGACTAGCAGCTGAACCACACTGGTGGCTCTCCACATGAGAGTGGAGGTTCTGTATGATCTGGTTGTGTTCCTGGAGGTTCTGGTCTGGGGGTTCCGCTGAGTCTAATAAAGTTCTGGCCCAGACTCTCCTGGTTTTGTTCAGCAGAACCTAGGATGTTCTCCTCTTCAGAATGAAGCTTGCTCGTCTGAGGCGTCCACCAACATGCCTGGTTTAAAACATCTTCAGTTGTTTTTACTCCAGAGGAAAAGTTCGTTTCACTGTTTATATAAATATAATAAACAACAGAGCTGCACAGAGACTGAGCCCCGTACTTTGACTAGGACATCAGGGAGAGGTCTGTTGGGATTTTGTGCTATGTGGTTCTGGGTCTTCAAGGAAAACAACTGAGATTAGCCTCCTTTATCCCCTCCTGTCACCGATTCTGAATGTTAGATGATGAATCTGTATTGGTTATTGATTGATCAGGTTTGGCTGAGTCGGTGGTGGCAGCTGCCTGTTCGAGGGTCGGACAGCGAGTTCTCCACTTGGACAGGTGAGCTCCACTCTGCTTTTGGTCAATGTCTACTTAATGATCAATCAGGTCATTGATCATCACCAATAATATCACCTGGGATAGCTTTTTTGTGAAGGGCTTCTCTTTGTGTCCTCAGGAGGAGCTACTATGCCGCCAACTGGGCTAGCTTCACGTTCAACGGCCTGCTCTCCTGGATCCAGGAGCAGAACGTGAGATTATTGGTTATTGATCATCTGATCAGTGATTATTGATCTCCAGCTGATTGATCTGTGTGTCTTGGTAGGAGGAGCCAAAGCCAGAGGAGGTCAGGGATTGGTCAGGTCTAACGGAGGAAGGGGAGGAGCTTATTCACCTGTCACAGGCAGACTCCGCCTCCATCACCAACCTGCAGGTGTTCAGCTACGCCAGGTAAGCTCCGCCTCCTGCCCCCACCTGTAGGCTGGGACGACTTGTGAGCTATTTATATCTCCACAGTGAGGAAGAGGAGGAGGAAGAGGAGGAGGAGGAAGCTGCAAACTCCACAGAAGAAGAGAGAGCAACTGATGAAGAAGCGGTTAAAGAGTCGTCAGAGACAGAATCTGCAGGTGGGACCTCATCGATACTCATTATCTGTTATTGATCGGCGTCTAGATTAACGACTCACATGTTTAGACTCAAAGGAGGAAGAGGAGGAAGAGGAGGGAGCTGGAGAGGAAGAGGAACAGGTGAGGAAGAGTCAGTGCATTAACCAGGTCTGATCTTTTGACACTAACTGTTACCAACCAATTACAGCCCATTCAGGCAGAAGGGGAAGAGCCAGAGGCTGACCAGCCCGGCCCCTCTTCTCCTGACCAATCAGAGCCGAGCAGGAAGAAGATCAGTTACGCCCAGCTGGTGAAGGAAGGCCGGAGGTTCAACATCGACCTGGTTTCCAAGGTAAACGCAGCGTTGATGTCATCATCTGGACAGCAGGAGTAGCAACTGATGATGTGACATACTAAGCCCCTCCCCCTCCTCCTCAGCTCTTGTTTTCTCGTGGCTCATTGGTCGATCTGCTCATCAAGTCCAACGTCAGCCGATACGCCGAGTTCAAGAACATCACCAGGATACTGACCTATCGCCACGGCAACATAGAGCAGGTTGGTTTTTGATCTGCCACCTACCTGCCGGGCTGTCGACTGACCTATGACCTCTGACCCCTGCCAGGTGCCGTGCAGCAGAGCAGATGTGTTTGCAAGTCGCCAGCTGTCGGTAGTGGAAAAGAGGAAGTTGATGCGCTTCTTGACTTCCTGTGTGGAAGAGACGGAGGAGCAGACAGGTGACTACCACCTGTCCTCCTGATGACATCAACTGTTCAGCCTGAGGCATTGTGGGTAATGCAATCTTCTGCCTTCAGCATACCACGGTCGGCCATATTTGGAGTTCCTGCAGGACCAGCAGCTGGGGGACAACCTGCAGCACTTCCTGCTTCACTCCATCGCCATGGTAGCGGAAGACACACCCACAGAGGAAGGTCTTGCCTCGACACGTCACTTCCTGCGCAGTCTGGGTCGCTACGGCAACACTCCCTTCCTGTTTCCTGTGTACGGCCTTGGAGAGATCCCCCAGTGCTTCTGCAGGTGAGAACCAGCTGTTCCCATGGTACTGCTTGGCAGACATTAGTGCTGGTTCTGTTTGATTTTAAAGTTCTGCTCCAACCTGGACAGTTCTACTGAGAGGTTCTGGTTCTATTGGGTCGGGTTTGATCAGCTGGTAGTGCCTCCAACCACAAGCTGGACAGTGTTTGTTTGCAGGTGTAACATAAATCATCAGTGGGATGTTACAGTAGAGAAGGGGCATGGCTAGACAGACTGATTGGATGGCATTGGATTGGACGGCATTAGAATTCAATAGAACGGTGGTTCTGACGGTTTGACCCGATGTTGTTGCAGGATGAGCGCTGTGTTCGGAGGGATCTACTGCCTCAGACATTCTGTCCACTGTCTCATCGTGGACCGGGATGCCAACAGGTAACCATGGTAACCGCACCAACCAGAGCCATGGGACGGTTTAGACCGGTAGAGGTCTGTTTGGGTCAGAACCAGCGTGTTCGGACGTGTTCGGTTCTGCTCCGGCCTACTCTGACCCGGTTCTCAAATAGCTGACCTGGTTTGACCTTTGACCCGACTCACCTGTATCAGTGATGAACCCCAGGTCCATTCAGAACCACTCAGAAGTCAAACGTCAACCCAGTTCTGCTCCTTGAGGGTGGAGAGGGGAAGAGGTCAAAGGGCACGACCACATCCAAATGGACCACGGTTCCGGTTCTGGTCCAACTGATGCTTTGTAACACCACTTTCTGTTGCAGGTGCAAGGCGGTGATTGACAGCCGAGGACAGCGAATAAGCTGCAGCCACGTTGTCATGGAGACCAGTTACCTGGACAAGAGCAAGATGGCCACGCCCCCCAGGTGAGTTCAGAGAGACCATAGAGCACCTGGTGGTGGTGGTGATGATGTTAATGATGATGATGATGCTGTTGTGTCTCCAGGTTCCTGAGCCGAGCCGTCCTCATCACCGACTCCTCAGTCCTTCCCTCAGAGTCGAACCAGCAGGTAACCCCCATCAGCAGTTAGTCCCCTAATGGGGAGGTGGGGGGGGAGGTAACTTCTCCCCACCTCCCCATTAGCCGGTAACCCCACCCCATCCCCACTGCTGGATCTTGATTGGAGCAGCAAACAGGAAGTAGGAGCTTAGCCATCTCACCTGTGTGTGTGCAGATCTCCATGGTAACGGTTCCCCCTGAAGGAGGAAGTCCTGCAGTGAAGATAGTGGAGCTCAGCCCGTCCTCCATGACCTGCATCCCTGGAACCTGTGAGTGGGCGTGGCTTCATCAGGTTGCCATGGAGATGGCCACAGGCTCTGATTGGTTTCCTGTTTCAGATCTGGTCCACCTCACCTGTCGGTCGGTTGGATCCGCCCACCAGGACCTGTCGCCGTTGGTAACCAGGATGTTCAGAACCACGGAGTCTCAGGAGGAAGGTGAGAAGCAGAACTGACCTGGTTCCGACCAATCAGACCAGAGGAGGAGCAAACACAGTTCCCTCCTCTTCCTGTGTGGTGTAATGGCCATGTTGGTAGTAATGAGGAAGGCCTCTGGCCCAACCTATGTTTGCCCGGCCTTCCCTGGCCCCGTCTCATCTGGCCCTAACCCCTGATGTTGTCCCTCTGTCCTCAGACCAGCGTCCCTCTGTCCTCTGGAGTCTATACTTCAACATGGTGGACGGCATGGCGTCGCCGGTCGAAGGTCTGCCGCTGCCTTCTAATGTCCACATTTGCCACGGTCCAGACAGTGCTCTGGGACATGAAGACGCTGTCCAACAGGTGAGACACCAAGGGTCACCTGGTCCTGACAGGTGGTACTGCATTCAGGGTCATCATTGCCAACCAGCTCTTGTTCTTCTGCTGTTTTCAGGCAGCGTCCATCTTCCAGATGATCCTCCCAGAAGAGGAGTTCTGTCCTCCAGCACCCAACCCAGAGGACATTGTCTATGACGGAGACATGTCCACTGGAGAGGACAGGGGAGACATGGGCCAAGATGACGAGCAGAACCCAGAGCAAAACCAGAACCAGGAGAACCCAGATCCACAGCAGAACCAGAACCAAGAGAACAGGAACCAGAACCAGGAGAATCTCGATGCAGGGCAGAACCAGAACCAGGAGAACCCAGGCCCAGAGCAGAACCAGAACCAGGGGAACCCAGAGCTGCAGAGCGTTGGACCTGAGGAACGTCCATCTTCATCCTGAAATCTTCCAGAACCAGCACCGGGTCAAACTTTCTGCTGGCTTACTTTGCTCTGTTTCAATGTTTTGTCTCAATAAAGTTTCAATATGAATCCAGAAGCACCAGCAGGTCAAATGTTTACATACCCATCAGCCTCTCAGCGCATATTGGGAACACTCAAATAACACATCCTAGATCTGAATGAATGAAATATTCTCATTGAATACTTTGTTCATGAATTTGATTTCCATTGATGATTTTTGTGTGATTTTGTTGTCAGCACATTCAACTTTGTACAGGACAAAGTATTCAATGAGAATATTTCATTCATATTTGAGTGTTCCCTTTATTTTTTTGAGCAGTATATATATATATATATATATATATATATATAATATATGCAGCGCAAAAATATAAAATAATGAAGCCGCAACGCGCCTGCGCAGCTGTACCGCGTGCTCACGGGAAGTGACGAAGTGAAAGTAAATCCCTTCAAAAAGTTCCCTCAGCTGCGGCTTCCAAGTTGTGCGAATCGTTTCACCTGAGCAAGTGAGTCCAGTCTGATGTGATCTCAGAGTTCCGAACCTGCACGGAGCTGTTCGGCCCAGGTGGAGTCTGGACCTGAGCTCGGTACCAGCCTGGTTCTGGAGCTGCAGCTCAGGCGGTTGTAGTTTCTGCTCTCTGATCGGTTCTGATGTGTTCAGCTGTCAGCTTAAACGGAACCAGGAATGAGGGGGATCTTGAGTAGTTCAGGTTCGGGTTCGGGTCTGGACCAGAACCACAGCTAACAACTGATTTCTGCTCCGGTTCTGTAGCTTCACTCCCTGGACGCGGATGGATGAGGAGGCCACCTCACCCATCGGTCCCGGTCCCGCTGCGTCGGTCCATCATGTTGCGGCTCTCACCAGCAGAACTCTAACCCGAACCATTCAGACCGTCCAGCATGTACGGTAAGCGAGAAGGGCCATGATTCAGTAAAAAAAAATCTTTAAGTTAGTCAGTTTGTCTTAAATATCTAAAGTTTAATTCAGAATGTTGGACCCTGCTGAGCAGGTTCACCAATCAGATGTCAGAGTTTCTTTCAGAAAGGGGCGGGGCCGGGCGGCAGACCCAGACCATATTGGGAACATGCTCTACTGCACTCCAGAACCGAAGGGGGCGCTAGTTCCCGCATCAGCCAACATCTTACAATTTTTATTATTATTATTATTATTATTATTTTTTAGTCTTTTGATTTGTTGAAAGAATGATCAAAATCTAACGTAGTTGTTGGTTTTACTGTTAATTGTTTTCTAATTACTTTTTTATTATTGGAAAAATGATCTAATGTATGAAATAGCTCCCCCTTCAGTTCTGCAGAGTCTCCATCTCTCCCAGTTGTGACTCGTAAGGCCGACTTTGTGTTTCTGTATGGCCAGTCCTTGCATTTCAATATGGCTGCTCCCAGCATCAGCAGCAGTGCTGGTTTTAGTTCCCTGCAGCAGCAGACAGACCAAGGTTTTTATTGGCTCTAGTGGCCTTTATTTGACAGTGAATTGACAGGAAACTGGTTAATGAGACACATGTGGCAAAGGTCACCAAACCGGGAATCAAAACAGCGATGGCTGCCTCCAGGACTAAGGCCTTGTGATGTGGGTTGTCCTTCACCCCTGCACCACCACAGCACCCCATGATGAACGTTCTCCGTCCTGCAGGGCCTTCAGCCATGGAACCAGAACCAGAACAGGACCTGACCATCGTCCTGCTGGGGAACTCTGGCGTGGGGAAGAGTGCGTCGGGAAACACCATCCTAGGCCGTGCGGCGTTCATGTCCCGGGCGTCTTTCAGTTCCAGTAACATCCCTGTCAGACAGGAAGCGGGTCGGGTCTTCGGGACGCGGGTCCGGGTCGTGGACACGGCCGGGATCCTGGAGTTCGAGGAGCAGATCCGGTCCTGCTGCCAGGAAATTCAGCGGACCAGCCGGGCCCACCTGTTCCTGCTGGTTCTGAAACTGGACCGCTTCACCCAGGAACAGAACCGGGCGGTTGAGGCATCCCTCAGGGCAATCGGGGAGCAAGGCTTTAACCGCTGCTTCCTGCTCTTCACCCACGGAGACGCCCTGAAGGACACCTCGTTAAGGGACGCCGCCTCGTTGAGGGATGCCGCCTCGTTAAGGGACACCACCTCGTTAAGGGACGCCGCCCTGAGGGACTTCGTGTTCAGGGACGAGCAGAGCTCGCTGCCAGAGGTGGCTCGTAGGTTCTGTGGGAGGATGCACCTGTTCAACAATGAGGACAGAGGAAGACAGCAGGTCCAGGAGCTGCTGGACAAGGCTGGACACCTACTGCTACCTGAAGGTAAAGAGCTGATGAGCAAATTAGCTAATGAGCTAGCAAGCTAATTAGATAAAGAGCTAACAAGTTAATTAAATAGCCAGCTAATGAGGTGGTAGTATGTCATGTTGACTTTACATTGTGATCTAATGTTTTTCCCAGCAATGTTGCTTTGATTCTTTCATGTTTGAGAAATCCTTTTATCTTCATGACAACCATTCAGCTGTGCAAAACGCCTGGGTGCACCTACCCCCGCCTTCGAGGCGCAGCTCCTCCCTCCCTCAGCTCCTTCAGACTAGCCACCAGCAATTAGCAAACACCTTTTGGAACTGCTGAGGTCATGATAGGAGCTGCTGCTCAGAGCAACACTGGTAATAATAGTAAAAGGTTAACAGAGGAGCTTGGGATGACTTCCTGGAGGCGGAGCTTCAGAAAGAGCAGGACTTTCTTAAAGAGACAGATGCACAATTTCAAGGCATTAAATCACGAATTAAAATATCTGTTATGAAGCATTTTCATAACAACTGAAGGTAAAATGGAAAACATGGTACCGGCCCTTTAAGGAGACGGCAAGCGGTCCACTGATTCTGTTGGGTTGATTTTTCTGTTTGATATTCAAAATGGTTTAAACTGGAAGGGTGTGAATACTTTTCTCCCCACTTTCTCTGGTCCTGCAGAAATGTCCAGCGATGGAGCGGACCGGTTCACAGGTTCTGATGGTCTAGATGGTTCTGCTGGTTCTGCTGGTCTTGCTGGTTCTGTTTCTCCGCTGAGGGACAGGAGGATCGTCCTGGTTGGACCAGCTGGTTCTGGAAAGAGTTCTGCTGGGAACACTCTGCTCGGGTTCCGGCGCTTTGAACCAGACTCGGACTTTGCCGGCGTGCGATCAGACCCAGAGCACAGTTCTGCTGAGGTGGGCCGGGT
Source organism: Poeciliopsis turrubarensis (assembly GCA_010277015.1). NCBI lineage: Eukaryota > Metazoa > Chordata > Actinopteri > Cyprinodontiformes > Poeciliidae > Poeciliopsis > Poeciliopsis turrubarensis. The sequence continues at coordinate 180,694 of VMRN01000075.1, forward strand.
CCAGCTCACTGTGGTGGACACGGTCGGACTGCCGGAGGAAGTTCTGACCCTGAACCGGCTGGTTATGGAACTCCAGGCCCGGATGTACCTGGCGGAACCGGGACCTCACGTGCTGGTTCTGGTGCTGAAGATCGGCCGGCTGAGCTACGGTTCTACCCAGCTGCTCCGCCTGCTGACCCGGCTGCTGGAGGAGAACCAGAACCTGGCCCGGCATGCTGCGGTTCTGTTCACTCACGGAGACGCCCTGGGGGCGCGGAGCCTGACAGACCGGGTCCAGGCCAGCAGCTGTGTGTCGAACCTGCTGACCAGCTGTGGCGGCAGGCACGTGGTTCTGGATAACACTCAGAATCGAGACCAGGTCCAGGTGGACCGGTTCCTACGCCTGCTGGACCAGATGGTCCAAGAGAACTCTGGCCGGTTCTTGAGCCCAGCTGACTGGAACCGACCACCAGATCCAGGTCAGACGTTCTGGAGCAGACTGAGAGGATCGGGTCTCCTCAGGGTTCTGTCTGTAGTCGGGTCGGTCCACATTTTGTTGGTCAGTAACCAGAACTATCGGTTCTGCTGCTGACCCAGAGACACGGGACCAGGCCCGGTCCTGGTTCTGGTCCTGGCTCCAGTTCTGAATACATCTATCCAGGTTCTGCTGCCAAGACAGAGACAACAGGTTTTATTTTTATTCAGAACAAAATATTTCTGTTTTCTAATTTGCATTTTTTTATGATTTTATAATAAATTTCTAAAATTTCATAAATCTGGATTTGTATCGTGTTGTTTTTATTCCTGAAGCTCGTTAAAAGTATTCACACCCCCAGTTGGCAGCATCTGGATACGGGAAGCTATTGCTAAGCTAGTCTGTAGTTTCAGTGTTTCTGCCATGTTAGTTTGCAGTTCACCCCACATTACCCAGAATCCCTGTCTACTTTCTGTTAAGTTTCTTTTCCAGCAGACAAACTCATCACTTCTCTCTCTGCTACTTTCTCCTACTACTCTACAGTTATTTAAGCAAATTTTCAGTTTCACAACCAGGCGGGCCTAGAACCCCTGCTGGTTCATGGCTCCACCAGCAGGGGGAGACACCCCCTACTTCCCAGCTGAAGGTTGTATGGTCCAGTCAGTTCTCACTGGGTTCATCTGGAGAGGGAAGCCACTCCTGCACATGCCTGGTCCTGAGATCTTACCAGAACCTGACCTTGATCCAGAACCTCATCTTGATCCAGGTCTGGACCAGAACCGGACCAGAATCCTCCAGGAACAGATCCAGGAACAGGACCAGCTTGGTTCTGCTCTCACTTCCTGCTTGGTTCACTTTGGCTCCACTTCGAGACGGATCTGCAGCAATTCGGGTCGACCAACCCAAATCGGCAGAGGACAGAACAATCTCAGGTAGGAAGAGCCGCTACGGGATTCTGACCCGTTCTGACCCTCTATGGGTCAGAACCCCTACGGGTCAGAATCAGTACAGGTCAGAACTTGTACATGAACACACTCTCGGAATATAAAGTAACATTCATAGTAAAAATATTAGTATGACGGTTTATGCTGGTGTTCTGGATGGGTGTGACCTCTGACCTCTGGGGCCATGGTGGTCTCTGGTGTAGCGGGTTTCCACTCAGGGCTCTGGATTTGGGGGCGACTGGTGAATATTATTATGGAGAATCCTTACAGGCACACTTTCGGTCTCAGCTGTGTGTGTGCGTGTGTGTGTGCGTGTGTGTGTGTGTGTGTTTGTGGTTTGCAATAAAAGCATCAGCTGTTAGCGTGAAGCGTGTTAGTTCCACTGAGATCCTATTATTAAACCCGCCGTTAGCTGTTATAGTCTATTCTCTTTCTGCAGGGTTAGAGGTAGGCCAAAGGTTTCACACCTTGTTACACTAAACACCTGCTGCCTTCCAGTCAACTCTGCTGGTTTTGATCTGCATCCAGAACCAGAACCAGCATTCAGTTTCTATGCACCACAGATCTGGAACAAACTTCCAGAAAACAGAAAAACCGACGAACCGACGAAACCCTGAGTTAATTTAATACCAGAGACCTGGTTAGAGTTGCTTTGATTATTGATAACTGGAACTCTGATCAATATAATCGATAGTGATTCTGATGATGGCTTTGACATCATGTCTGATATGTTTGAGAAGTAAATACGGTCAAAGCGAAAGGAGAGGCGGCGGCTTGATGCTCTGCTGCATGGGTGGGGGATGTGAGTCCTGTCTGGCTGGAAGTCACGTGACCCAAACCCACTCTGACCACTGACTCGCATTTCCTCTCCACAGATCAGCAGTGGCGGGGGCGGAGCCAGCTGTCGCACCATGTTGCCCTGGTTGACGATCTTGATGGTGATGATGATGAAGAGAAACAGTTAGTAACCTGTCATTGTTCCCAACCAGAACCAGAACCACTTGGCTCATGCTGATGACACGTTTATTCATAAATCAGAACCAACAGGATTTGATTAAACCACACAGGCTTATCAATGTTCATGGTAACCATGGAAACAGTGCCTTAAATACCAGATTTAATCAAATAAACATGATTAAATGTTAAAATCAGATGTTTTTTTTTTAAACCTCAGAATCAGCTTCACTCAGACTGTGGAGGAAAACTGCTGATAATGCACTAAAAACTGAGGTCATTTTTAGCTTTTAGCGCATTAGCACTTTAGCTAACTTTGAAAACATTTGGCATGCTTAGCTTCCCTTAAATGATTCTTTCCAGATTAATTCTGAAGCACAAATTCACTTGGTTATTTGTAAACTTCCAGTCAAATAAGATTCAACATCTGTGTTGAAGTTTTGTTTTCGACTGTAAAAAATCCTTCAGGTAGTGAGCCGTGCATATTCGAGCTCTTATTTTGAAGGGGGGCGAATACTGTTTCTGTTTCCTCTCCACAGGTTCTCTTTGCTTCCACGGGGCAAATCCTAAGGCTGCAATAAACGAACAAATGAAAGCTACAAACGACGATTTAAATACAAAAATTCACGAATAGATCTCTTTGAGGGAAGGTGGTTCTTCCTGGGCTGCAGCAGGTAGTTTATCTCTGCAGTAACTTGCGAACAGAATGTGGGAGGAAATGATTCAAAGACTTGAAAGATATTAAATTTGGTAGAAACAGATGTGATAAAACTTTAATAACTGAAGGGAAATATCAGTGCCATCTGCTGGACAGGTAAGATACTGATCCATCACATGTTCTCTGTGTGTGACCTCTGACCTCAGCTGCCTCTGCTGACATCACCAACGTAACTAGAAACAGCGGCGAGAGCCTCAAGCTGTTGCCTGCCTTCAGAAGAAGGCGTATGGAGACCAGACTGGAATTCAGGTGGACCCACCCCAACCTGCTGCTGGACAACAAGAAACCCAGGTGTCACCACGGCCGCTGTGAGCTGCTGGAGGATGGGTCGCTGAGCTTCAGCAGAGTCCAGCCAGAGGACTCTGGAGACTACAAGCTGGAGGTCTACAACCAACAGGGGGTTATGGAACACACACAGGTGTTCCACCTGCAGGTGGAAGGTGAGTCCACCAAACACCAACAGCCTTCATAAACATGGCATCATGTTGAGGCCAAATTTAAGACTATTGCTCAGCCAGCGGGGCTGCTTCCCTCCATCTGGAGTAAATCCATCCTGGAACCACCCATCTGGTTATTAATTGTTGATTAATGATGAACAATTACTAAGCAACCAGCGCCAGCCAAAGAGAAGGAGAGCACTAGCTAGCTTTGTAGAGGCTAACGACTAGCATGCATAGCTGGTCACCAGTAGCCATTTCTGTCTGTACGGAAAGTTCAACAAAGGATCATAAATGTTAAACGTTCTCTGTGTGTGCAGGTTGTTTTCAGGTCCACAGGTCACGCTACATTTACCCATTCACACACTGCCTAGCCACAACCTTTCCAATGCTAACATTAGCTTAGCCAATGCTAACACCAGCTTATCCAATGCTAACATTAGCTTATCCAATCCCAACACTAACCTATCAAATACAAACATTTGCCTATCCAATTGTAACTCCAGCCTGTCTGACGCTAACTGTAGCCTATAAACACTAAAAATCTGCCACTGCAGGTCATTAGCTTCAGAGACCAAACAGCCTGAGTATGGTCTCTCCAAGGCTAATGCAGCTCAGTCGTCTGGTTCCTGGTGTCGGCCTATCATCACTCATCAGCAGTGTCAGAATGGTGACGGCCTCCTGATACCAGGTCGTAGCTGTGACCATCCACCCATCTCTGTGTCCTCAGGAAGCAGCCAGTCCAGGACGACCGCCATCGTCTGCTCTCTCCTCCTGCTGCTAATCCTGCTGCCCCTCCTCATCTCCTTCCTCCTGTGGAAGAGGAGGCTTTCCAGGTCCAGGACTTCAGGTGCAGCAGCTGGTCAGAGGAAGGCGGAGCCAACAGGTGTTCTCTCCAACCATAACATGCCAGCAGTCACTGACTACCTGTTCTCCAGGTGAAAGGGAGACCCAACATTACGTGGAGATGCGTGGTGACCATGGCAACAAGGACCAAGAGGAGGGGGAAAAGAAGGAAGAAGACCCTATTTATGGTAAAAACATGACCTATGACCTTTGTGTTGGTCTGTAGCTGAAGTTCCCCCTGTTCTCCACAGTTCCCTGCTATCCTGTAGTTCCTGCGACTGAGCCGGCTGAGAATATCTATGTCTGACGGCCAATCAGAGCGCTGCGCTGTGGGGCCGGCCAATCAGAGCGCTGCGCTGTGGGGCCGGCACTCAGCTCTGATTGGCTGAGCTGCTAAACTGTTTTCCTTCCTACCAAATAAAAAAAATACACGAACCTAGACTGATGTCAGAACCTGCTGACATCTTTCTCTTCAGGTCCGGCCCGGTTCCTGTCAGACAGAACCAGGTCCGTTCCAGCTTTTCCTGCTTGGTTCTGCTTCATGGACTCAGAACCAGAACTGGATAAGGACTCTGATCATAAACCAGCTGCAGTTCCAGATGGTCCCAGAGTCCTCAAGGTGCTGGAGGTTCTGGAGGCCCGCTCTGTGACTCAGGAGAAGGTTCTGGTGATGTTACACATCCGGACCAGCTCAGCATCAGGTCACAGGAAGCCGGTGGAGCTCTGATTTCTGGGACAGGAAGTGGTTTCAGAATAAATGTCATCAGAACGGTTGTCATGGTAACTTGCTAACTTGAGGAATTGACCCAGAACTCAGAGCTTCACCTGGTGGCAGAAACACATCACCGCAGGTCGAGGATCCAGAGATCCTACTCCAGTCATGACAATATTACATTAAAGTTAAAGTACTATGTATTGCAGCTACTCCTGAATAAATGTGATCTTCACAAGTTAATGAAGTAACTGAGTCCATGTAACTAGTTACTCTGCAGTGAAGAGGGCAGAGGGTGAGTGAATAAAACCCTTAAGGAATGAAATGACTTATTGAGGACAAAACAAAAAGCTGACAAACATTCATGAGCTCAGAAAATCCTCCAGCAGATTAAAGATGGCCGCCATGAAGACCACTGGTGACCCATCATGGTGGACATGGACTGCATCCTCAAAGGAAGACAATCAGGCAGACGACCTATCCTTCAGGTGAGCCTGGTACTGAAGGAAGTCCAGAAGTTCTGGTATGAGCCCGGTTCATGTACCGGGCTCATTGGGAAACAGTTCTGATGTCCTCCAGTGAGCAGAACCAAAGCAGCGGTTCTGTGGGTCACATCCTTTTTTAAGATAGCAGTGAAGACACAGAGATGCCCAGCAGGGGGCGCCACAGCAGACACAAAGCTTTAATTGTTTGATTCAGTGGGATTACATGAGATTGGATCAGAACCAACACCCAGAGGACAGAAACAGGTCATGATTAAAAAAAAAAAAGATTCTGATGATCAGGAAATATACAGGCATTAAAATCAGCGAAACTTCATCACAGCTTGGTGATCTGCTCCTCTTCATCATCCTCTTCTGCTTTTCCTTCATCTTTCCGGTCTGGAGTCTGCACACAGATTGGATCAGAACCATAAGCATCACCTTCAGCCTCACGTCCACCAGCAACAGCCAATCAGAGCTCAGGTCTGCTCATCACACCTGGACCACTTCTCGACACAAAGGATTCGCGTTGCTGCCATCTAGTGGTCAGATTTATGTCAGGTTGTAGTGATTCCTCACTTTCTTAAACTGTTGTCCCCGGACCGCTGGGGGCCTGCGGACGCCCCCTAGTGGTCCGCGAGGGAATGCACGTAAACGACGTGCGACGGTACAGCTAGCTTACCAAAGGACTGTGTTAAAAATAATAATGGAAAACTGGTTTTAAACCGAGTCACTCTAAAGAAAAGCTGCTGATACTGGTGGAAAGAAAACAACTCCGGGAATATTATAATATGTTTCTTTGAACGGTAAGAATCTCTTGGTGATGAATGATGCTCTGCTTTCAGGTCAACAGCTATTGTCATTTTTATTTAATTAAAAACTATTACATTGAATTAAATAAATACAATTGATAGAAACGGGTTAATTTTATATGTAACGGTGCAGAAAAGAATTTTCTTAAATTTTTATTTCTGTTAAAGCAACTCAAATTTAATTGTGCTTCTGAATCATAAATATCTCTAAGTGTTATTAATGCACATAACACTTGGTAGTGATGAGCAACTTTTCTTATTTTTATTTCTATGTGTTTGACGTCACTGTAGACGTCAAACACGTCTACAGTTTAGACACTTTAAGAATCTGTAAATGACTCAAAATACCCAAGTAGACTCATGGCTTTGTTGTGGCCAGTCACTTTTACCAAACAGGCCCACTCTTCTCGTTCAGATGAACAAGAAAAACAACAACATGTGAGTTAAGAGACTATTTTCATTTCAGGTTGCATCATATATTGGGTTGTGTTGTTATTGCTGGGGCAATGTCAGGTTAGGTGGTCCGTGACAGCTTGCTAAATGGGTTAACTGGTCCTCAGCCTGATAAAGTTTGAGAAACACTGGATTAAAGGCGGAGGAGGCCCCGGGGAAGACCCAGTACCCGCTGGAGGGACTATGTTCCTCGGCAGGGCTGGGAACGCTTTGGGGTTCCCCCGGAGGAGCTGGAACAAGTGGCTGGGGAGAGGGAAGTCTGGACCTCCCTTCTGAAGCTGCTACCCCCACGACCCATCCATCCATCCATCCATCCACCCGTCCGCCCGTCCGTCCCCGTCCGTCCCCGTCCGTCCGTCCAAGCAGAAGAAGATGGATGGATGGACTGATTGAAGGCTAACTTTGTATCTGTTATCTGAATTTTCAGTATAATTGTAAAGAAATTTGGCCAGTGAAGGGATATCAACAATGAATCAAAGTTACATTAGAGTCAAAGGTGAAAATCTGCAGTAATTTGTAAAGATTAGTTTTCTTTTTCCGTTTTATGTTGTAATTCTTTGACCTTTCCTGCCTAAGCACCAAGCTGGGCTCTGGCTCAGGCTGGAGCTATCGAGCCAATCCCAGAGCTAGTCCAGAGCTAGCCCCAGAACTAATCCCAGAGCTAGTCCCAGAGCTAGTCCTGCTCAAAGTCGCTAACTACGTTCCGACCGCAGTCAGTTCTGGTTCTGTTAAGACACAGGAAGCTACCTGATGGCTAACAGTTTTCAGATGGCTAAGGATTACATTACCAGTAGCTAACAGATGAGTATCAGACGAGTCTCAGGGGTGTTCTGTGATGTATTTCAGGTGTGTATCAGAGGTGTGTATGTGCAGGTGATTTCTCAGGTCTGTATTCTCAGGTGAGTCTCAGGCAGTGCGGCGGCAGCGCTCACCAGGAACAGCAGCGTGTGATGGATGATGAACTCCCTGGTGAGCGCAATCATGTCCTGGCTCATGACGAGGAACATGGAGGGCGCCAGAACCACGGCCAGGTTGTGGGCCGACATCTTGTTGTCCTGAGAGAACACCTGGACCCTGGACAGAGTGGGAGGAGCTAGTGAGCAGGTGGACGTCAGGCAGGTAATCGTGTCAGGGTTCGGCTCGGTTACATGTAAAGGTGGCCAAACATCACGTTCAGGGTGGCTCTGTTGTCAGGGGGTAGTTGCCGCAGCAACTGTCGGTACTCTTTGAACCTGCTGCGCTCCTCTGGAATCACTGGGAGATAGTAACTGGTTAGGCTGTTAGCTGCAGGTGGAAACGCTTCACCTGTAGGGTGAGGGTGGGGGTGGCCGTACCTGCAGCCTTCTGCCACTGCTGCAGCTCCTCCTGCGGCACCAGGCTCAGCTGGTCCCGGATGATCTGCTTGAGGGCGGAGCCAACGTCCAGAACGCCCTGCTCATCAGCCTCCAGGGGGGCGGAGTTTGGCGACGTCGTCAGGGCCTTCACCAGCTCTTTGACCTTCAGCGCCCGGCCACAGCGCCGGTACAGACCCTCCACCTTCAGCCCTGCACACAAGTACACTCCGCCCACTCAGGTTTCCATGGAAACACCCTAACACAGTTTAGCCCAGTTTAGATCAACAGCAGTTCTGGTTCTGCTGGAGGCAACCAGGTCAGTCAGGAGGTTTTGGTACCAAACTGATTCTGGTCCATCAGAATCAGACGTGGGCCACTGACCTGGACATAGACCCCATTGGTTCTGCTTCAGGTTCTACAGCTGGACCTGAACGTTCTATTGGATAATCCAGAACCATAATCTGACCCAGCAGCATTCTGGTCCACTTCCTATTGGCAGCTTGTGATAACAGGAAGTAGACTCCTGACAACAGGAAGTGGACTCCTGACCCAGACTCACCGTAGGTGGTGATGTGTGAGATGCAGCGCTGGATAGCCGGGGAAACAGAACCTTTCACTGCACCATCAGTCATCGACATCTGACTCGGCCCAGCTGGGTTCTGATTGGCTGCAGGTGGCCCCTCAGAAGCTGGATGCTGATTGGCCAGAGCTCTCTTCAGGTGTTGGAACCAGGTCTCACTGCTGAGCTGCTCCTCAAAGCGTAACGACACGGTCCTTTCGGCTGTTACCAAGGTTATGGTGTCTTCATACAAAACTGAGCCTGAAAGAGGAAAGAGATCCAAACTGACTAAACATATGAAGAAACGGAAAATTAACATCAACTCAACCCGATGGGGGGGGACAGGTGTGTCTTCTCTAGAAAGAACAGGAAGTTACAGTCAAATTAAAAAATGACTATAAACATTCATTTCCTAAAGGTGTGAATATTTGGGGGTGTAAATACTTTTAGGGGTGAATATCTTGGCGTGAGCCCTACCTGTGGGACTGAGCGTGCTCAGTGGGAAGCTCAGGCTGCGCTGCCCGGCTCTCTCCACCGGGTGGAGGCTGACTCCTTCGTCCCACAGCAGCAGCCAGGCGTCAGACTGAGTGGAAGCCCCGCCCACATCCACCATGTGCACCTTGCTGACGGCTGAGGCCCCGCCCACCTCGGCGTAGGACACCCCTCCTGGTAGAATGACCTGAAGACAGGGCAGAGGTCAGTGTGTCTGCTTCGGCGGCGGCTGCGGCGGCGACGGCAGCAGGTTTCTACCTTCAGGATGTGCATCAGGTGATCCTGCAGCGAGTCGCTGTCGTTGGCTACACAGATCATGTTATTGTTCAGTGTCACCATCTCAAACTGGAGCTCCGACCTGAAACAGCCGCAGGGTCACGGGATCAGAATCGGAAAAACTGAACGGATCAAGAGGGTCCTGAGGCTGCAGCATCTCTCTATCAAAATCTACGTCTGGTGACTAGCATTAGCATGCTAACTCCTCAGGTCTTTTCATATTTGGACAGCCATTTTTCTTTTCAAGATGGCAGCCATTTGGAAGCCTTTTAGACCAATTGAGGCAAACAACTTCCTCATCATTTGTTTTCCACTCTGCTCCTCCAGTCCATAATCTTCTAAAGTGAATCAGAAACTGAGGAGCTAGTAGTTAGCCAGATGAAACACAGACTGAGACAGACAATCTGCCGCATCATGATGGAGGTTTGTGTTCACACTTCAGCTGGAATAATTAATTTTTCTGGAATCACTCGTTTATCATTTATTAATTTCTGTTTCAGGTAAAATGAATTAATCTTTTAGCATTATTTTTACTGATGATTTCTTAGTGGCTGGTTGATTTTTAGGTCTCTGATCTGGATTCTGATCCGGTTCCTGATCTGGATTTACCCGTCCTTGAGGAAAACAGAGAGAACTTCTCTCAGGTCCAGGACATCACAGGTTGCAGAATCATTTTCCAACGAGAAGAAGAAGCGATCTTCCTCCAGTTTCCCGTGGAGTTCTTCCTCCTCGTCTTCTTCCTCACCTGCCCAGGTAACACAGGACACATCATTTAAAGGGACAGAGCGCCTCCTGGTGGACACCCTGCTCTCGGCCGACTACAGGCTCAGAGCGTTCTGGGTGGGGAAGGAGCCAGCATGGAGGTCCACTCAGAACCACTGGCATGGACAACAGAACCAGCACCATCAGAGCTGGATCACCAGGTTCTGGAGCTGGTTCTGATAGCAGCTGGTTCCAATAGCAGCTGTTCTTCAGCCTCCTATGGACCCACAACTCCCCTCTGCAGGCGGCATTGGGTACTGCTGTGATGGAAGAACCCAATCAGAACCTGGCTGGTTCCTCGCCTGGGGTGACACCAGAGAGCCTTTATGGTTTCGGTCCAACTTCTGATGAGGTTCGACGACACCAGAACCAAACTCTCAGAACAGCCAGGTTCTGGTCCTGGTTCTGGTTCAGCAGTCTTCAGGTTCTTGTGTTTCTGTTCAGGGGGAATCTAACCTCGGCAGTCATGGTGTCTTTGCTCCAAGGGTCAAAGGTAGAGCCTCACCTGTGGGGGCGGAGTCCTGCTTCCTGTTGGCTGGTTGGGGCTGGTGAGGTCGGACTTCTGCAGGAGAACACAGGTATGTTAAGAGCTTCACCTGCAACCTCAAGTGAGGTCAGGTGAGATTTACCTGTGTACTCGTTGAGGCGCAGCAGCTCAATCTGCAGAGCCTGGTTGGCTTTCTCAGCCAGCAGGATGGGGGAGTGACTCTGAGGGTCAGACGAGGACACCTGCACACAGGTAGGATGGCTCAGGTGAGATGGGGTGTAGAGGGTGCAGAGCTAAGCTAAGAGAGAGAGAGACCTTGGCTCCAGAGCAGATCAGAGACATCGTTTCCTCCACGTCGCCACTGACAGCCACCTGGCACAGCCTCTGAAACACCATCATCATCATCATCAGCAGCATCATCACGACCCTCTTCCTGTGTTTTCCTTTGACCCGGCCGCCTCTCCTCTCACCTGGTTCATCATGGAGTGGCTGGAGGTCAGCGCGTGGACTCGCCTGTAGCGCCCCTTGCTGTATTTGTTCTGGATAAACACCGCCCTCTCCTGCTCTGTCGCCTCCGGATGCAGCTGGTCTGCCGCCGGCACGGCGGGAGCCCACACCTGATTGGCCAGTCGGTTGCCGTAGGCGACAAAGAGCTGAAAGGATGGAGGGTTCAAGGTCAGGAAGAACTGCCTGTGTGGGAGATTCAGCAGACTCAAATGCTCAGGTCATGGATCCAACATGGCCTTCACCAAACTTTCACAATTCAAAGTTGAACAGAATTCAAACTATTTGCTCCATGACTGAAGAGTCTGAACTTTTTAAACTAGGGCGATGCTCAACATGGTAGAAAATATGATAGAATCTGCCCTTAGCGGTTAAGAGGTTAACGTCAGCCTGTATAATTCTGGATGTTTATGTTTGGACTGAGGACGTTGGATTACAGTGAAATCTGTCAAAACAATATGGTGCCACATGCAGCTATAGCCCAGGCATACTACCTATTTCTGAGGCTAATGCTAGCCCATCTGACCTATCAGTCCTACTCACAGTTCAGAACCATCCAAAAGAAATGTACGTTTTAGTTTTCAGCCTTGGGCGTCACACCTGGCGTGTTTAGGATGTTTAACGCCTTCACTCTTCCTGCATATTTGCTCAAAGCTGCATTTCCAGTAAACCGGAAAGCTGCTGGTAATTATGCTGTTACGTTGGTGCCCTAACCTGGGACTGATCTGAGCATATGTGTCTATGTCAGCAAGCAATAGTTAGTGATGTGTACGTCTGAATCTGTTCTGGCTCGCCTCCACTGTGAAACTCTGACCTCAGATGAGAAATAACACATACCCATCCAGCCAATCAGCATCAAGTTAAGCATTAAAACATGCTTACTTTGTGACTTTTAGTTAATATCCCTGCATTTCTTCAGCTACCATTTGAGGTATGAGAGAGATTTCATAGCTTTTCTAGAGATTTTCAGAGATGTTGCCAGAGTTGCTCATCTCGCCTTGTGTTGCAAGACTTTCAGAAAGCCAGCTTCGCTTTTTGTTGAAGCTGCTGCCTCTGAGTAAACTGAACCAACCCCCACGTGTTTAAAGCTTAGTTTTGCGTGTATCTGAACAATGATCTATGTTTCCCAACATGTTGATCCTTCAGGCTTCACCTGTATCAGTGGTTCAGTCCAGGTCTTGTTGTCCATCCTCAGGCTGCGGACTTTCGACAGGTTGGTGCCCAGAATTCGGTGCTGAACTGAGAGCAGACAGACATTGATGGACATTCAGAGGTGTCTGTCCTCTGGCAGTAACTTTGGTAGCCATAGCCTCAGTGGCTCTGCCCACAAGTTGTTCGCTTCCTACCTGCACAGTTATGGCAGATGACCAGCAGCAGGTTAACTGACGCCCACTCAGGATTGGCAGCTCCGCAGTCACCACACACTTTGTTGTAGGGGTTTTCCCACAGACGTAGCGCCACCTGGCTGCAGGACACAGCACTCTGGATGGTGGAGGTCAGGCTCTCCAGCCACAGCGACCGGTCCTTTGACTCAATGGACAGGCTATAGCACAGAAACAAGGTTAGCAGCGGCGCCAAGCGTAGCGGACAGGAATACTTGACGGACAGGTGAGTACTTGAAGGTCTTGTATGGGGTGAGGAGGGCAAACGAGTTCTTTCCTGTCTTTTTCACCGTGGCTACGTTCAGGGGCACGGAGAAGGAGGCGATGCCCAACTGGAAGTTGTCTTTGCTGGTGTAAATCCAAAGGTCGTGACCCCAGACGGCAGCGTAGGCGCGGCTCCGGAAGTCTTTCAAGGCGACCTGTCCGTGTAGCTCAGAGGGGGCGGGGCTTTGCAGGCCACGAGTCGCCAACAGAGACGTGACCCACCCGTCCTGAACCTCTGGGGGAAAGAAAGGAGAAGAAAGTAAGGGTGAGACTCTCAGGTTCCACCAGAGGAACAAACCCACAGGATACATGCTCCCATCTTCTGATCTACTGCCAGAAACGCGTCTGGTCCTGAGTGATGGATCAGGGCTCTGAACTGGAAATGATTTGATCTGACATCCCTGTTCTGGTGTTTCCCTGATCGACTCAGTCCACTACAAACTGCAGGGCCTCTACAGGGAGAAGTTATCTGTAGCTCCACCAAGCTTCACATCAAGACCAGAACATCTGGATAAAGTTTTTAACAATGTCCTTCTTGGAATCCATGTCTGTGTTTGTCTCTCCGGAGGCGTGTGGACAGCACCTTCATAGGTAACCATATTAACATGAACCTGACATGAGTCTCTGAGGTACTAAATCCCAGGTGTCCCAGGAAGACAACAGGACTCTGTCCAGGGGTCACTGTCCTACCGTTACTGTGAGCCATGAAGTCATAGCGTTTCTTCCTGAAGTAGATAGAGAAGCGGCTTTTGTCCTGAGGCTTCACGTTAGTGATACTGGAGACATGGAACAGCATCTCACTGAACCGGTCCTGATCCACAAAACAAGAACCCGGTCAGTCAGCTGGCCGACACAAAATGGAGAACACACGCAGGTAAAAACACACAGGAGAACACTTACTGCTCGTTTCTTACGCAGGGACATCAGCTGGCCATCCAACGTCACCCACAGAACGCTGTGTCTGATGGACAGAGAAGATATCATCACCTGGTATCCATCCATCTACCCATTACCCCAAACGCCCCTGCAGAGCCCTGAGGTTCTGGTCTTGGTACCTGAAGCCCCTCCAGACGTCCAGCCAGCTGGCCCGGACCACGGCGCTCTGAGGAGCAGAGTCTCTACTGCCCCTGCCCTTCTTCCTGGAGACCTTGATGGTGGCTGCCCTGCGGAGCAAAGAGCCATCAGCGGACTCGGGCATCTGCCACGTTTAACTCTGTGATCCTTTAATCACAGAGTTAGATCCACTGCTCAATGGAGCTACCTGGTTAACAGGACAGGTGTTCTGGTCACATGATTCTAGTGTGACCAGGTCGGAGTTCAGCATCCATACGTTACCATTATTAAAAATGAGCTCAGATGTTATTGTAGTCTGGTTTCTATGACAACATGACTGTGTTTCTGGCATCAGCCAATGGGAGGGTCTGGAGGCGTTCCAACCAATCATCAACTCTAGTTAAATGTTGAACAGCAGAAGAACCTGGAAGGAGTTCCCTCAGAGAACATCGGACCTGGACATACCTGGGAATCTTCTGCTTCACTGGTTTGGATTTCCTGCTGGGAGGGGGCGGAGCCGGTCGAGTCGGTATCAAGCGATCTGATTGGTTAGGTGAAACTCTAGAGAGTAACCAATGAAAGAATAGCGTCAGTGTTAGAAGAAGGAGAAATCATCGTCATCATCATCACAGACTCACCTGGTGGTAACTTGGTCAGAACCAGGATCCTTATCCACTGATGCATCAGAACCAGAGGCAGCGGGGCTACTGCCTTTATCCTCCTCCTCATTGGATGACTCTGACTCAGCTTCTTCCTGATTGGTCCAAGTACCCAACACTGTGACATATGGATCTTCTTCTTTGATGGACAGAGGGGATGGAGACTGAACTGGAACCAGAACCATTGAACAATCAGAGAAGGAAGGAAGGAAGGTCAGGTGATCAGAAACAGATCAGTAAGACAGGAACCAGTAGAACCCAGAGAAAGGAAGCCAGGGTTTATAAGAGCTTTGATCAATGGACCACAGGCTATAAGTGAATTCAGATTAGTTTAAGCAGATTTAGAAGAACCTGGATCCAGACAAGTCATGAAATTCCAGAACAGAGACAGGTTGATGGTACCAGTACCTTCCTCAGCAGTACCTCCAGAGACCTCCATTGCTGGTAACTTGACTCCTGCGGTTGGGTCCAAAGATGCCTTGACCAGCTGCGATAGAGCCCCGACATCTGGACACGGTCAGAACAACATGGACAGGCAGGTGTTACCATGGGAAGATGTCTGTCTGTCCTGGGTCAGACTAAGAACTAGAGGATCTGGACTTAGGGTCGCGGGTCCTATTACTGGGTCAGAAGAAGACCGTCTGACTCCTCCATCTCCAGAACTCCACACCATGTCATTTAAAAACAGGCGACTGGAGAGACATTTCTCTGGTTACAGAAGCAGGAAGCAGGTCATCACCCCTCATTGAAACAACCTCCAGCTCCTCCTGTTGGGTTCCACCCGGTTCAACCTTTTGCTGTAATCAGCTACCAGGACCATGTAGAAGCAGCGGCTCAACTCTGAGCTCCATGGATACACAAAAGAGTGATGAATCCAATCTAGAACATGGTTGGAACATCTATTGACCATCTGCAGTCCATCTAATGTCTGTCTGTGGTTAATTGGTTCAGATCCTCAATCTGATTGGTTGGCTTACCTGTGTGACTCCCTCCGTTCATGTTCTGTGGTACGTGTGGCTCAAGTGAAAGGGGCGGGGCTGAAGGGTTAGGAATGCTGTTAATAAACTCATCCACGTTGGTCATGTGACTCAGTGAGCTGATGATGGCCTCTAGGCTCAGAGAGTCTGAGTCAGTGGCAGCAGGTGTGGAGGGGGCAGGGCTTAGCTCAGCCTCAGCGTCAGCAGCCACAGCATTAGCAGCCTCAGCTAACCCAGGGATGGTTGAGGAGATGCTGTCAGTTAGGCTGTCTATGGGGGGCGGGGCAGAAGGGGTGGAGCCGCTGAAACTGGCAGCGACTCCAGCCAGAGATGGGATGTTGGTGGCGATGAGGTCCGTGATTCCGTCTAGAGTCGGGAAGTTGTCCCGTGTTGACTCACGAGGTGAGGAGAGAGGGAGAGCATCTTCATCTGGGGGGAGGAGAGAGTGATGTCATCAGTTACGTCATTTAATAAGTTGATATTGACATTTACGCCCCCTGGTGGATCGCTCTGGAAATGCAGGACCCACCAGTGAGGACAGAGACTGAGCAGAGTCTAAGTGTTTCAGGACCAGGAGGTTCTGGTCCCCACCTGGGCTCGATCTAATTCAGAACCACACAGTGCAGACCAGACCTTCTGGTTCTGCTCGTAACTGATCTGGTTCTGATGAGACGGGTCTCAGTTTGAACGAATCAAAGTGATTCTGAACCAGAGAGAAAAGGGTTTAGTGATTCAGGACCAGAACCAGCAGAACAATCTAGCAACATGTGTCAGGATGATTCCTGATGGAGCTTCTAGAAAAAAAACAACTTCATGATGACGAACTAGGCCAGAGGTTCTGGAGGATGACAGCAGAACTTTCTGGGTCTGAAGGACGTAGGAGACCCAGCTCATGGAGGCCCGGTAAAGTTTTGAACCAGAACTTTCTGGCTCCATAGGTTCTGGTCCAGCACCTGGTACTGACTGTTTATCAGCTCCAGGCTGAGCTTAACAGAATGTCAGAGGATAGACTGGTTCATAGAAGAATTACTGGAGCTGGCCGGTCAGACCGGTTCTGCTGGTCTATGTCAGCAGCTGCTGGCGAACAATCAATCAGCACGGGTCTTGTGACGGGCCTCGGCGGCCCGGGTCATGTGAACAGTCTCTCCTCTGAATAACAAACTGAAAGGAGAAGCGAGGGCCACAGCTTTTCATCTTCAAGAAAGAGAAACTATGACTGTTTATCAGCTCAGAGAATCTCCTACTGGATCACAAGCAAAACTAAACAGTTTTCATGTCCCCAGGTTCTGATCTGCCATGGGTTCTGGTTCCAGTTCTGGTTCGGAACCCAGATCATTCCTGAGAAACCTGCAGATGAAACAGTTTTGCTCCTGGTTCAGGAGGAACAGTGGTCCTTCAGAACCAATCAGGTGGGTCCAAGTGCGTCCGGTTCTGGCAGGTGATGGCATCACAGCAGAGGACAGGAATCCCTGCAGATGAAAGATTCCTGCTGCAGAACATAACCTCCCAGAATCGGAGCGGTCAGGTTCATCTGATGACTCGCAGGCAGACGGGCCAATCAGATCGCACCTGGAAACTCTTGTTTACATCCTGAAGGCAAGCTGACTCACCATGACGCTCTGATGAGGTCATGATGATGTCACAGCTGGAGCCAACCTGCAGAGGTCACAGTGACCGCCGTCCAGACATGGATCTTTGATGTGAGCAGGATGACTGCTCACACTTGTCTGACCGGTCACACATCCACATTTAAAAAAAAAAAAAAAAGACCCTGTAATCAACAGAAAATCTGCAGATCTGGGCCAGGTGGGGTCATGCAATCAGGTGGGGTCATGCGATCAGGTGGGGTCATGCGATCAGGTGGGGTCATGCGACCAGGATTACATGCTGCAGGTTGGCAGGTTGTCATGTTGGACATGATATGGAGAAGTAAAGCAAAGTAGAGGCCTCAGTAGAGCAGGAAGGCTCTGGGTCCTCCAAGATGGCTGAACCAGGAGGTCAAAGGTCATTAGATGCCTGCTGGTTAGAGTAGTGGAACCTGTTGAACCTTCTGTGAGGCAGGATCTGGACCAGAACCAGAACCAGAGTGTTTACCTGTGCTCCGGTGCCGTCCTTTTGGGAAGCTCAGCTGCAGGTTTTCATGAGCTGGGTTTCTGAAACACAAAATCTGAGTCACCCCAAGTCAGCCTGAGTCAGCCTGAGTCGGTCCGGTGGACGATTCGGTACCAGGTGACCTCACCTGTGTAGGAGGGAAGGGAAGCTGCTGGAGGAGTGGAGCCGAGGTTTTGGAACCGGAGGAGAAGGGGGCAGAGCCATCTGCAGAGCAAGAGCACAGAGACCCATCAAAGCTGACCACTGACCTTCCTGAGGAAAACACACCTGTCAGGGAGAGATCAAAGGTCGTTCCCAGACTGCCTGCTAACAGAACCCAGACCCCGCCTGTCTACATGTTCTACTAACCCTCAGTTTGGGTTCTGGATCTGTGGTTCACCTGAACAGGTAAACCCTTCCTGAGAAACAGAAGGAGATCTTACCTTGCTGTCGTCTCCTCAGAGGCTCCCAGACACTTGCAGTTCACCTGTTCACTGGTTCACCTGTCTGTCCCGGATCCTGCACTGTGGCTCACCTGCAGACCAGGTGTGTCTGCTCTATTCTTATCTGCTCTAATAAACTGCTGCGGCTGTTTTTTTTTTTTTGTCTCTGTGAGGACACACTCTGCAGAACTCTCAGGGTTCTGGTCCAGTCCGGTCTAACATGCTGGACTTCTGAAGGAGTCCAGAGATGTTTCCAGAACCAAAATCAGAGATCCACAGAGTCCAGGTTCTGATCCGGACTGAGAGATTAGAACCTGCTCGCTCAGAACCATTAGAACCTTCAGAACCAGAACTATCAGAACAGCTGATCTAGGTCTGGACTGCCAGTTCCTCTGAGACGGTTTTACAGAGCGGCCTCACCTGTTCTACCTGCTGCAGGAATGTGGGAGGGGCTTCCTCTAGCTGTGCCGAGTCATGTTGCTGTGTGTGTGCGTGTGCGTGTGTGTGTGTGTGTGTGTGTGTGTGTGTGTGTGTGTGGGCGTGTGCGTGTGAGTGTGTGCATTTACCGTGTCAAATCTGCATCAGAATCAGAACTCCAGTTTCTGGTGTCGGTCCAGGAGTTTCAGAACCTCCAGGCTGTTGGCGGATCTGACCCGCTGATCTGAGATGCAGAATTCCCTGAGAGCTGATGATGATGATGGCGGTGATGAAGAGTGACTTGTCAGACAGCAGATCTGAGTCCCACTGAGACCCAATCCAGCCGGTCTGAAAGGGTCTGCCGTAATGGTCCAGTTCTGGGAGCTTCAGTTGGTGTCAGAGTGAGACATCCGACCCAGAGAGGATCTGTGGTTCTGAGAACTAGAACTAGATTTAATCTGTTGTCTTTCTGTTAGACCAGACCCCTGTCAGGCCACGCCCCCATCAGACCACGCCCTGTTATGCCACGCCCCTTATTTACCTGGGTCTCAGTGAAGCAGCACCACCTACAGGCCCAGGTTTGGGTCATTGTGGTTCTGAATCTGGCCTATAAACAGAGCCATCTGTTTAGCACCAGAACCAGGTTCTGATCACAGAGGCATCAGATAGAGAGCCTGGTTCTGTCAGATCTGACTGGGTTCATCTGAACCTGGTTCAGAACCTGTGATCAGAACCATCCAACAGTGAGTGTGAAGCTTTGGAGTCCTCTGGGCTGGATGCAGCGACTGCCGGCTCTGATATACACACTGCCTGCTATAACCATTCATTTTATGGAAATTTTAATACTGAAAAGAGTTGTTTGAAAAAGTTTTACTTTATTAGTATTTTATATTTCAGTCTTTAAAATGCCAGAATTCATTTAAATTATAAATTAGATTTTCCGATCAGTTATTTCTGAAACATTTCCACCAAACTCTTCTGAGGCGTTTCTGCTCTCTGCTGCCCCCTGCTGGTTCCTTAATGCCAGCACAGTCTGCTTCACTCCTGCATTCAGCTGCTGCTTACTGAGCTGGACCAGGACCAGAAACAGGACCATGAACAAAACCAGGACCAGAACCAGAACGAAAAACAGAACCAGGACCAAAACAAGGACCAGAATCAGAACCTAAGACCAGGAACAAAATCAGGACTAGAACCTCTCATGTGGTTCTGGTTCAGTTAAGCCTGGATTTAGAGTTTTTAGTCACTGACATGAACATAAGTCAGTCTGAAGCTCCCATTCTGCTGTGTGTGTGAGTGTGTGAATGTGTTCTGGTTGAGCTATTCTAAGACCATTTCTGGTATATTTCTATCCATGTGAAGACCGATAGCATTGTGGGGCCCGAAGCCCGGTTCTGCAGTGCTGACCCCAAGGTGTAGGGAAAATGTCTGGGTTACAGATAAACACGTTTATTAAAATGAATCCTGTACAAGGCCCTCTTATGGGTGAAAAAATAAACTGGTGTTTAGACCCGACCCACTTCCTGTCAGAGGAGAGACGGGGCGGGCGAGCGAATTGAAAACAGACCTCCTCTCTCTTTCTCGCTCGCCCAGCTGGATCTGAGTCCGACTGAAGAGGAGCAGTGAGGAAGATCCGATAGAACCGAGGAGTGGAGCTTCATCTGAAGGTTTCTAACTTTTCTTTCTGTAACTTTTGCTGATTCTGCGTTTGTGAGGTTCTGCTGGTCTTGTTGGAGGTTCTGTCGGTGCGACTGGAGGTTCTGCCGGTCTGGTTGGAGGTTCTGGGTTCTAAACCCAGGCAGTCTGGCAGGAAAAGTCTCTGAGTGGAGTTCTGCTGGTTCGGATCCGATCTCCTCCACAGCTGCTCTGAAACTTGTTTCAGGTCAGGAAGTTGATCCACAGAGGATCTGGTCCCGGATCAGCAGCCAGCGGTTCTGATCCGGTCATCCAGAACCTCACAGAAACTTCCAGGTTCCTAAAGAACCCGACTGAATTGCCAGAACCAGTAAAACTATTCTAGCAGAATGACATCAGGACCGGCTGAAGGGTTTTAAGATGGATGGACAGCTCTAAATACATGGACCGGACCGGGACCGGAGCTGGACCCAGATCTTCATCTGGACCCGTAACTGTAACTGGACTTGGATCTGGACCAGAATTGGACCTAGGACAGGAGGTTCTGGAGGTTCTGCAGCTGAGCCCGGTGAGCTCAGAGATCAAGATTGAAGCTGCTGACCCCAGACAGTTACATGACCTCATCATCACATCATCATGACCTCAGCTCATCTTCCCGTGTCCTGAGGTGTGACAACTGCTGGTTCTGGTTCTGCTCACTCTTTCTTTCTCTATCTGCAGGTCAGAGGTCATCAGTCTAAACCAATCAGGTGCCAGACAACAGGTCACATGGGGTGCTGACAGCCAGGTGAGAGTGACATCACAACTGCTGTGTGATTGGCTGCTGCAGGTTACCTGGACAGACGTTACCTGAGGACGAGGACACAGCAGCTGCTCTCTCTCCTTGCTACAGCCACAGGAAATACCTTCTTGTTTATTTTCTTCTTCTGTGGTTGAGCCACATTCTTTCCTCAGCCAGGACCAGCTGTGATTGGCTGAGCCCCCAGCAGGACGAGCTCTGATTGGACGGCTGCCCTCCGGCACAGTGAGGGATTTGTTTCCGTCTGTCTGAAGGAGCTCAACTGCTTTAACAGACGCTGCCTCCAGGAAAACCCGCCAGAACTAGAATCTGGGTCAGAACCAGGCCTTTCCCTGTGGTTCTGTCCAGCAAACGGTCTGAACAGAACCGCAGGGACGGAACGGTTCTGGACCCGGTGAAGATCCGGCAGACAAGTCAGAGGAGCAGACGAGTTCAACTCATAAAACTGAATCAGAACCCGATAGACTTGTTAAGAGGCTCGTTATTAACAGGCTGTGTCTGATATAAACAGTCGGATCAGTTGGAATGATCAGATTAATCTGGATTAGAGGATCATGCTTGGCTGATCAGCTGATTGATGGAATCTGATCAGTTTTTTCAGTCGGAGGCGTCCGAAAGTTTCCTCTCTAGGCCTCAGCTTCTAACAGACTTTTATTGTGAAATGTCCATCAGGGCCAGCAGCCATGACGGCATCCATCAGAGCCACAACAGGAAGTCTGAGCCTCCTGCGATTCCTGCTGGGTGAGTTTAAGAAGCTTCCTCCAGGTGAGGCCTTCTACCTGTCCTGAGGAACAGGACAGGTAGAAGGTTGGTCGGTTCTGTAGAACCCTCTCCTGGATGTTTGGCTTCTCCATCACATTATTGTGGTTCTGTCCATCTGTCCAGGTGTGTTCCTGACTCATCCAGAAGGGGGCGTGGCGCTGGAGCTGCTGCCTTCCTCCCCAGAAGTTCTCCTCCAATCACAGTCCAACTTCTCCGTGGTGAGCTTCACCTGCCCGTCTCTAGGCAGATGCATCCTGAGTGTCTCTGCAGCGCCCCCTGTCTTTCTGTCCACAGGTGTGTTCAGGGTGGAGTGAGGTGAAGTGGCGCTTGCCTCAGGACGCTGACGGAGGTCCAGAGGTTCTGGTGCAGGTCGACGGCTCCAGCCGCATCCTGCAGTTCCTTGGCGCCACCTGGAGGAGCTCCGGCAGGTACACCTGCGAGGAGCCGTCCGCCGATCAGAGCCGCGCGGTGGACATCTTCGTACCTGGACAAGGTAATGGTCATCAATAGGTGCGTGAGCAGAAAACCTGGAGTGTCCAGAACCATCCTGATCCAATCAGAACCACTCTGATTGGGCCTGCGGGCTTCTGTTTCACGTTTCCTCATGATGCTGTAATGAAAAAGTAGAACCAGTGGCTTAAAGCACTGGTGAGTCCAGAGAACTGGAGGTCCATTGGGTCAGAGGGGGATCTATTGAGTCCTGATGAAGCACATTGTTGCAGCTCTCTGATGTTCTGGAGAAGTCTTGGTGGACGCAGCAGCTCATCTGTGAACTGATGTTGAGAGAGGAACAAAATCCTCTCGTCCTTCAATCGGCTGTTTCATCTGGACCCTCCTGTCCTGATTGTCCTCGGGTTCCTCAGACGGACTCGGTAGTCCAGCTTGGACTGAACCTCAGCAGTAGTGCAGGGGCTGCAGCTGGTGGAGCCCCAGGCTACCTGGTGAAACATGTCCAACTTCGTGAAGCATCTCCAAACCCAATGTTTATTCAGATTTTCTCCTGCTCTGGGCGTCTTCTCTCTCTGTGGGAGAGGTTTCTCCATCCGGCCGAGAGGTTCTGTCAGATCATTAGGACCAAACGTTCAGTCCATTTGTTGATTTCCTTCCTCAGGTCCAGAGCAGTGGTTCATCCCCCAGAGTTCCTCCCAGGTGTACAAGCACTCAGAGGAAGGTACCATTCCCTGCGTGGTGTCCGACCCAAAGCTCAACGTCTCTCTGTTCGAACGACCTGGCAGAACCGCAGTGGGCGGGGCCAGATACGAGCCGGCTGTGGGCTTCATGGGACGCCTCAACGACGCAGGACATTTCTGCGTGGCAACAGACGGAGACCAGGAGAGGGAGTCCCAGGTCTTCTATGTCTTCACCGTCCTCGGTAAGGACCCTTTTACTGACCCGGGGCATTCTGGACCCACCTGTAGTGACCAGCTGTCTCTTGTCTCCGGTCTGTCCTCAGAACCGAAGCAGATGGAGATGGAGCTGTCAGTGTCCAGCCAGGTCCTGAAGCAGGGGGAGGACCTGACCATGAACTGTTCTGTCAGAGATGTGGACATGGCCTTCTTCACCTGGACCTTCCCCCGCAGACAGGTAGCCATGGCAACGGCACTGAGTCAACAGCAGCAGGATCACTCTTGAAGACTATCCTACTTTCTTTCTGCTTTCTGAATCTGGGGTGTAACGGTAGGAATTGATTCACTGAGTCATGCTGTCGGCAACGTGGTTACCTGGCAGGTGGGACAGAGCCGAGGGCTCAGGGAATCTGAGCCACAGCATCTCAGTCATGACAGAGGTTCTAGCTGTATGGGGGGTCGGACCCCTCACCCTGGCATGGGGGGGGTCCGTGCATCTCAGTACTCCATCAGCGTTAAAACATGGAAAAAAAACCAAAGCACCATGGTGACGGTTTTTGTTTTTGTATTTTATCTGAACGGTCATGTTAAGTAACCGTCATCTGAATGGTTTCTCTGCAGGAAGTAGAACCTCTGACAGACTTCCTGTCCAATGAAATTCGCTCGTTCATTAACATCTCCAAGGCAACAGAGTCGGACTCAGGTATGTGTTTCAGCAGGTTTATCAGATCCTCCATGCCACTGTAGTAAGACTCTTGACATCAACAGGTTGCTATGGCAACTGATGCTGCTGCTGCTTTAGTTGACAGCTTGTTACCATGGCGACTGTTTCCTGCAGGTGTGTACGTGTGCAAAGCTCAGGAATCGCAGTTTAGAAGGACCGTGAAGAAAAACGTCACAATAACTGTTCTGGGTCAGTAGCACACACACACTCCCGCACACGCACACACACACACACACGAACAGGTTACAGGTAACTCCTCCCTCTCTGCAGACCGAGGCTATGCCTACCTGTGGCCCTCAGGTGAGACCAACATCTCATCTCTCGTCCACCACACCGTGGAGCTGAAGGTAGAGTGTGACGCCCACCCCAGGCCCACCTTCACCTGGTCCAGGCCAAATCAGACTGTCGCCATAGAAACCAGCTCCATCAACACCACTCACCTGACCAGGAGCAGGTATGTGGAAAGATTCGTTAATCAGTGAGAGGTAGAGGGCCACACCTCCAGCTCATCCGGATCCTTAACCTGACCTGTTGCTGTGCGGAGAGGAGCTGGAAACCCTCCGGCAGGTTGAGGTCAGGAACAGACCTGAAACAGAGTTTAACGTTCAGGGTCAGCATCAACATCTGGTGGGAACGGCTCTGTGGTGACAAAGTTCTCCTTCCCAGGTAGAATCCAGCTGAACTGTCTTCTGTTCTCAGCTGAGTCTTTCCTTCATCAGACGGTGTTGGTCCTCCCTAAGACTCTTCAACATGCTGTCCAGTTGGTTGGTTGGTTGACTGGTTGGTGGAATGATTGGTTTTATTGCAGGTATGTGAGCACCCTGACACTCCATCGGGTGCAGTTGGATCAGACAGGAACTTACACTGCAACTGCATCCAATGAGGACAGCAGAGAGGACGTCATGTTCTACCTGCAGGTCACAGGTGAAAGAGATGTACTGACTGGTCACCTGTGGGGTATTTAACCGTCTGTGAGTTCACCTGCCAGTGTGTCTTTGTCCAGCTCCTCCAAGGATTTTGTCTCTGTCAGAAGTTGATAAGAAAGACATCCTGTGTGTCAGTGAGGGAGTCCCGACTCCATCTGTTACCTGGTACACCTGTCCACGTTTGATCAGGTAGAGACTCAGACACACAGGTGAAACGACAACCATGTTTCCATGGTAACCTTTTGACTTTCCTACCGCAGATGCAGTAATATGAGTGACGGTTGGAGGAGCCAGTTAGGGGCCTTGGAACAGGACGTCACCACAGTGATAGAAGGCGGCGGTACCCTGGTAACCATCAACATTATCACAATGTGGGAGGGGCTAACTGACCATTGGCTAACCACCCGTGTGTGTCGCCTGTTCAGGTAAAAAGTGTGCTCACCCTGAAAACTCTGAACTCCGTGTCGGCCGTTCGCTGCGAAGCTACGAACGCGGCAGGAGGACGAGCGCGAGACCTGCGAGTCCTTCGCACCTGTAAGTACTGCTGGAGAATAGGAGTACCTCTGTGGTTCAGGGTGAATCCTCCAATCTGAGGTTGAGGATCCATCAGCTGCCGAACCTCAGAAGGTCAATCCTGAAACTGAGCTGAAAAGCAGCCGGTCAGACATGAATGTTACCTGAGCAGGAGGTTCAGGTGACTTGTAGGTATTCTAAAACAGATCAGGGATGTTAGGTTGAGGTTTGAGCAGCCTTAGACTAGACACTGATGTTTCCGTTGAGACTCCATGTAAAACTCTGTCCTTCTTCTTCCAGCCCTTCTGTCCCAGGTGGTCGTCTTAGTGGCGGTCCTGGTCCTGGTCATCATAGGTGTGATCTTCTTCATCATCCTCATTGCTCTCTGGAGAAACGTCAGTAAGATCGTCATGTTGAGTATTGACCAAACCTCTGCTGCGGCCCAAAGAGTCTGGAGTCTGGTCTCTTTGTGTCTGCAGAAGCCTCAGTATGAAGCTCGCTGGAAGCTGATGGAGTCTGAAGGTTCTGAGGGACAGTCGTGTTCCTACGTGGACCCTGAAGACCTGCCCTACAGCTCCGCCTGGGAGATCCCCAGAGACCAGGTGGCACTCGGTACATAGCACCAGCACCTGCAGGCTCTGCCTGGCAGAAACTCTGCATTCAGTTCACCCACAAACGCCCCGTCAGCTCATACTAGTGTCTGTCTGTCTGCAGGTCAGGTCCTGGGTTCTGGTCCATTTGGACGAGTTGTAGAGGCAACAGTTTCTGGTCTGACTGGCTCTGACGCACCAACAAAAGCTGCAGTGAAGATCATGAAATGTAAGATCCTCCCCCTCTGAGTGTCTTGAGTCAAAGCTGCGTCTCAACCCTGTGGTGGTGGTTTTGCAGCCAGGAGGGATGCGGCCCAGTCTCTCATGTCCGAGTTAAAGGTTCTGGGTTACCTGGGTCCTCATCTGAACGTTGTCAACCTGCTGGGAGCCTGCACCAGCCCAGGTACACATCGCACACCTCAGGAGATCCACTTCTGGTTTCACATTCTGCCCTGATCCGGATTAAACTGTTAACAGCTAAACCAGATGTAATCCAGATGTCATCCAGAATAAAGACATTACGGGAAAAATGAGCCCAAATCCCAGAGTGAAACTATATTATAGGCAAAAATTTCCATTCCAACTCAGCCTTGTGATTGGTTAGGATTTTATTTATTGGTTGAATTTTATTTATATAGCACATTTTAGGCAACAAGGCAATTCCAAGTGCTTTATGTGAATTAGAGAAAATACGGACAAAATAAAAGAAAAAGAAAAAGTTTACAAAAAACGTAAAAGTATAGAGCTACATATTGGTTCCCCATGTTTAATAAGAATTTATAAACTAGTTGGGGTTTCTCTGGATTCTTGATCTGATAAAACTAAGTGTTGGTTCTCCAAGTAGATGGCCCTGAATGTGGATCTAAGATAATGAGTCGCTTCTCTGGATTCTAAGTTTGTTATAATTCCTGCTCTGGGTTGAGTGAAATCATCTGGATCTTGTTGTTCTATCCAATAGGTTTGATTTCTATTCTTGGTTGAGTGTCTAAAGTAATAAATACTCCACAGTTTATAAAGTATTGAAACTAGACCCTTCTGTTTTGGGTTGCTTGGTCATTTATAAGATGGGAGTTTCTCTGGATGAATTAGAGAAACTAATCTGATGTGTCATGGAAAAGAAATGACACATCAGGAAAAACAGCACAGCTGAACTCTGTGATCGTCTCATCAGCCTGAGAGGAAAGAAACCGGAGATTATACTGGAAATAACCTGGAGTGGGCGGGGCCTGAAACCCAGAACCTGGTTCACCATCAGAACCTGAAACCCAGAAC
>VMRN01000075.1:215639-249990 GCA_010277015.1 Poeciliopsis turrubarensis
TAATAATAATAATAATAATAATAATAATAATAATAATAATAATAATAATAATAATAATAATGCTTATTATTATTATCATCATTATTATTATTATTATTATTATTATAGTTCAGTTTGGACTTATAAAAAGGTCCAAACTAAAGTTTTTATCATTTTTGTGACATAATGTGTTTCCTGTTTTGATCTGATCAATCGATCGCTAAACGTTTCTACTTGGGGGAAACTAGCAAACAGCTACGTGTCTCTGTGTGCTTAGCGCTTAGCAACTGTTCACTCTCCAGTTGCTCTCTGCTACCCTAGCAGAGCCTGTAGTGAATGCTAAGGCTAGTTAGCATAGCCACCATTGAGAGCGGTCACTGGTGGCTACGCTAACCTGCTGCTATTCTAACTTTCCATTACAGTTTTCCTAACAGTAAAATTCTTTCTCCGTCATCAGCACGTTTAGCAGTGAGAACATGATGCTGATTGACAGCACTAAGCCCCGCCTCCTGCCTCTTATTGGTTGTTTTTGGTGCGTTTCAGCAGCAGCAGCTCAGGGAGGATCTACTCTGATTATCTGAATCATAACAAACATGGAGGCGGATCAATAAATTTGTAGAAATTTCTTTTCGTAAATTTTCTCTGATGTTTCACACGTTAAAACCTCAGCAACTGTAAGTGTGCCGGTTCTGGTTCTGGTTCTGGTTCTGCTCAGACAGCTGAGTCCTGACTGAAGGTGACCTGTTGCCATGGTCAGTTATTTTATACCCTGTTTATGATGGGATGTCAACATGAAACTGAACAGAACCACCAGGTTGACTGTCTGACGTCATCCCGGCTCACCACTTCTGGTTCTGATTCAGAAAAACACCCGTCAGGTCCAGAACCGCCAGAACTGCCAGAACCGCCAACAGGTTTTGCTGCAGAACCTGACCTCTGACATCTAGGAGAACGGGACCAAGAAGGAACCAAATCCCTGAAGAAGAACGGGACCCAATCCGCTCCACATTCTTGACCCGGTAGTCAGCCTGAAGGTGCTCCTGTTCCGGACTGTTGGTACCGACCCATCACCAGTGGTTCTGGAGCCGACCCTCTCGGCCCCCACTCCTCCTCAGTTGGACCTATAAATACCAGAGAATTGGGTGTAAACACGTTGCCGTGGTAACCGGTTCCTCCAACATGCGGCAGAGTTCAGACCAAAGAAGAAGTCAGAGGAGGAAGTGGGAGAAACCATGGGGGGGTCCATGTGTGCGTGTGTTGTGTGTGTGTGTGTGTGTGCGTGTGTGTGTGCGTGTGCGTGCGTGTGTGCGTGTGTGTGTGTGTGTGTGTGTGCGTGTGCGTGTGTGTGTGTGTGTGTGCGGTTTGTGGTCGAATGTGTTTCCTGGCTCTCTGAGGTTTCTTCACTTCTCCCTCCGATCTGAAACCGACTGCAGAACTTTCTCCAAAAACAGAAGTGGGACAATAGGACCAGCAACAGTTCAGCGCCGCTCCCGACCCGTGGATCTGAACCGGGTCAGGAACCTGGTGCCAGGGCCGGTGTTCTGG
The DNA here is from genome assembly GCA_010277015.1 of Poeciliopsis turrubarensis. Taxonomy (NCBI): domain Eukaryota; kingdom Metazoa; phylum Chordata; class Actinopteri; order Cyprinodontiformes; family Poeciliidae; genus Poeciliopsis; species Poeciliopsis turrubarensis. The sequence continues at coordinate 217,164 of VMRN01000075.1, forward strand.
TACTAGAGCCATAAGCTGATCACCATCCAGTGATCAGGTTCTGCTGATCACCTGATGATCTGATCCAAATGCAACAGAGACCTGGAGTCAGGAACTGACCTGAAAGACTCATGGAGGAAGAGGAGGGCAGAGAGCGCCCACTGCTGGTGGGCCCACCTGCAGTTGGCTGGGTGGGGTGGGGGGTCATCTGTCTCTGTCTCCATGGAAACTTCTGATTGTGCAGATCAGACAGAACCAGAACCAAACCGTGCAATCACTGAACAGAAACATGAGAGGATGCAGCATATTTGGATCAAAAGAGTTACAGATCTACAGTTATAGATCTAGATTCATATGTCTAGAGCTATAGATCTAGATTTATAGAACTAGAGTTGATCTAGATTCATATATTTAGAGTTATTGCACAGATTCAGTTGTTCCAGCTGGAAACTAGAGATCAGGATGACCTCCGAACTCTGACCTGACTCTTCAGAGCCACATAAAGACGGTTCCAAAGTGGGCCTTCTATCAGCTGAAGAAGGTTTCCAGGATCAGAGGACTGATGTCTCAGCATCAGAGAAATTCATCCAGGCGTTTCTCTGCAGTGGCATCGATTATTGCAGCAGCATCTTCACAGGTCTGACTAACAAATCGATGGTCCAGAACGCTGCTGGTCCAGAACGCTGCTGCTGGAGTTCTGACTATAACCGGGAAGATACAGCACAGCATCCAGTTCTACGTTGATTCTCTGTGAGAAGAGATTTCAAATACTGCTGGTAGTTTAGAAATCACTGAACGGATTAAAGATCTGCTGCTGCTGGATCAATTTGCTGGTTCTGGTTCTGCTCTGCAACAGAACTAGAACCATACATGGAGAAGCAGCATTCAGCTTCTACACATCACAGATCTGGAACAAACTTCCAGAAAACTAAAAAAAAAAAAAAAACAGCTGAAACCCTGAGTTCCTTTAAATCGAGAAAACCCAGCTGATCAGTTACTTTAGAAACTTTGATCAATATAATCGAATTTTATTCTTGATGATTCCGATGATGATTATTGATCAAATTGAACATTTGTTGATGACAGTTCAATGTTTTATGATGTAAATCATCTTCAAGTGCTTTGCTGCTTAAATGTGCTTTACAAATAAAATTCACTTGACATGAGCCCCGAACCGGACCAAAACCAGACCAGAGATGAACCAAAACCAGATCAAATCTGGACCAGGTGTCCAGTTTAAACACTGTGGGATCAGCAGATCCAACCGGGCCAGAGGAGCTTCAGTGAACTTTGGGTCCATTCCAACATGGCGACACGCTGCCAGAGTGTCCGTGTGTGTGCAGTTTCAGTTCAGCTTTTCGCAGATTATGAAACCCGATGACGTCTCCAACGGTCACATGAAGTTCTGCTGCAGATCTGTTCACTGGAGGCGGCTCTGATCCAAACAGGAAACATCTGCTGCCTGGAGGATCCTGCAGGCTGGACCCACAACACAGCCTCACACACACTCACACCGGAGACCAGAACCTAACCAGAACCCGACCAGAACCATGTCATTCAGAGTGATGTTCAGCGTTTTGCATTCAGATCACAAAGCTCAGTTTTAGTTCCTCCTTCCTTATGTTTGCTGAATCCAACGTGGCAAACGGCTCACGTCTGACGTGGAAAAAAATAAATAAATACTATTTCCAAGCACTGTTCAGGTAGAATCAGTCAATCAGGTTCATTCATGAATTGTGCACAACTCAGAGAGCTCATAAGACAACCAATAATCAAGCCAGTCTGGATGCAGAGCTCTGCCAGGCAGAGACAAAACATGGGTTTTATGCAAAGATAAAGGAAGGCAGCTGTGGAAAACAAACTTCCAACCTTGTGCATGTAACCCAAATAGTTCTTTTGGTGAGAGTTCACAAGCATTTCATATAACATGACTAACAGATGTGACCGTATTGTAATCTTTCCATCACACGGTGAACTCTTAACATCACTTCTGATAGCTTCCTTTAATTGTGGCCTTCTTCTGATAGTCGCCCTCGTTGCTGCGGATCATTTGGTCCAGAGTCTCCATCTTGGTTTATCTCTGATCAGAGCTCTCCTTGTTCAGCCTGGAGGTTTTAGCGGGACTTTGACTAGGCTGTGTTTTGGTTCCACTGGAGCAGACTCTTTGCTTTCTGATTGGACGGTGAGACGTTCGAAGCCTCAGCCTGAGCGCTCTGCTTGCTCCTCCATGATGCCGTTTGCTCCAAATCATCTCTGAACCTCTGAGGCGTCACAGAGCAGCTGGAATAACACTGGGATTAGATTAGATTACGCACATCTGAACTCTACTCAGTCGTTAGGAATCATCAGGCAACTTCTGAAGGCAACTGGTTGACCTCTGAGAAAAGTGGGGGTTAATACGTTTTCTGCACTTTTCAGTTTTTATTTGTAGAAAATATTTTGAATCATGAATCATTTCTACTTATAAAACACTTTGTGTTGATATTTCATATTAAATTCCAGTGAAATATATTTATGACAAAATATAGAAAAGTTCAAGGGGTATGAATACTTTTACAAGCTGTAAACATATATATATATATATATATATATATATATATATATATATATATATAAAGAGAGACAGAGAGAGAGAGATCACACACATACACATAAATATGTGTGTGTATATCTATGTGTGTATGCGTGTGTGTGTGTGTGTGTGTGTGTGTGTGTGTTGTGAGCGCTGCTGTTGCAGTCGAGGTTTTTGCAGCAGCAGATCTTGTGGTAGAACCTCAAACCTCTCTTTCCTCCCAGAAACCCTCGGGCCTCAATCACTTTTTGTTTTTATCAAACTTCTTTCACTGTCCTGCCTGAACTCACTGCCGCCCTTCGGTGGCCGTTCCAGAGAACTGGTTCATGCTTTCAGGTCGGGCTGCGCAGGGTTTGGTTTTTCAAATGAAGTCTCATTTTTGCGTCTCCATTGACCTCGCGGCATCTTTTGGTTTCGTGAAATCTTTTCACTTCCTGAATGTCTAAACTCACCTGAGCTGCCCTCACTTGCCCTCACCTGGAGGGAGGTGTGAAACTGTCGTCACGGTTTCCGACCAGGAGACTAACAGAGCCGGACTCTGTAAAGTTTCATGGTCATCTTCACTGCAGGTGACCGCCGACCCGCTGCCATGACGATGGGCGCTGCCCAGACTCCCGACCAACCAGGGCTCGACCCTGCTGCCCCAAGGATCTCAGAACTGGTTCAGAACCAGGAGCAGGGTGACATTTGGGGAGCACAGGTTCTGGAGCGGCTGACCCGGTTGGTTGAGGTCCAGGAGGAGCAGGCCAAGCACCAAGCCCAGGTTGTGCAGCAGCTCAGCCTTCTTGTCAACCAGGTACGTCCAGCCCAGTCAGCCCAGGTAGCCCAGTTTAGCTCAGCTAGGTCCGGTTAAGCTTGTTATCTAGTTTATGAGACGTTTTCATTTAATCTATTAGCTTTAGCTTTAGCTAACCTCCAGAACATCTGGATCAGATTTCTGGGTCAGCTTGGTACTGCTCCCATAGATGAGGACCAACAAGAACTCATGATTGGTTCTGATTCATTCTGACTGAACTCACCTGGACTCACCCTCAGGGCTCCCTGCAAATCCAGAACCTGCAGAACCTGGCCCGGCACCAGAACCTGCTGGTGGAGAACCACCAGGCTTTACTACTGCAGACGTCACGCATCGCCACCCAGCTGCAGGAAATCAACAAGAAACCCACCGCTCTCGGCCAATGAGATCCTCCGACTGCCCGCAACCAGCCAATCAGATCTCTGTCTCTCCATGCCACCAATCAGATTCTTTGAAATCAGACATGCGGTTGAATCTAATGTTCTTCTCAAGGCTGAGCAAATTTCTTAATTAACCAATTAGCCGTTGCATTTAATAATTAATGAATTGATTAATGTGATGTTTTAAACTGTAAAACTAACTGTTCACCTGTTCAAGCTCTAAATTGCTTCGGGCTTTAATTGCTCTGTTCCTCTGATTTTAAATAAAATTTGACATTTTTGCTGCAACTTTGGCTTCCTGTTTATGATGAACTCAACACCTGTGTGTCTGTTTACGTACGGGTTTATCTGAACCTGCCAGGCGCGGCGGGTGTTGCCAACATGTTCTGACCTGTGAGCACCACCTGGTGTCGAGCACCACCTGGTGTCCCCAAGTATGCGCTTTACCTTGTTTCAGGTGTTGTTGGTTTACCGAAATTTGTCGTGTCTCCTCGTTTCAGAACCTCCAGGACCAACACTGATCCAATTAAACTCAATCTTCAGACAAAACCGGTCAGCGGTTGTTCTGACTGCCGGCTCTAAGGTCCAGCTTGCTTGCCTTGGTGACGGGTTGGTGAACATGTCGACCACTGCGCTTCGTCCGTTACCGATGAATTGTCAGAACACCTTGCAGATCAGAAGTGTGTCTCTCAGACACACCGGTACGTACCATTGCAAGTACGCCAACCAGAGCCTGGAACACCTGAACACCTGGATACACCTGTATGTCAAAAGTAAGCAGGCCCGGTGACCTTCCTGTTTACCTCAATGACATCACTGACATTACCTCATTTCCCAACATTCTCCTCTGTCAGATCCAGGTAACAACTCTGCTGTGTTCGTCACGCCTCGCTACACATCTAGCTATCCTAAAGAGGGTGACGACTTCCTGTACAAGTGTCTGCTGACTGACCCAACTGTCACAGATCTCACCCTCCAATCAGAGGGTGGGGACAGGGGGCGGGGCCTGCCCCCAGGTATGAACGTCACCTTAGACCCTCAAAAAGGAGCCTTGATCAAACATGTGAGGATGTCCTTCAAAGGCCAGTATGCCTGTTCAGGTTGGAGGAATGGGCAAGAGTTCCGATCAGAGCCGTTTGCCCTGATGGTGGTTCCCAGTAAGACACCTGTCTCTCTACACACCTGTCTGTCTACCTGTCTGGTGCGCCCGAGTCTCTGCCTCACCCACTACCTATCTGTCTGCAGTGGACCCCCCTCCCTCCATTTATGTCAGCCAGGGTGAGTGGGTTCGTCTACCAGGAGAACGGTTCACAGTCACCTGTCAGACCATCAACCCTTCTCACAGCTACACCATCGCCTGGACTCACCCACACACAAAGGTGAGCAGCCAGAGTTCACTTGTGTCTCTTTGGTCCTGACTGGCTCACCTGTCTGCCTCTAACAGGTAGTTTGGTTGTTTTAGGACCCGGTAGTCAGTAAAACCACGTCCTACTTCAATGGGTACCTTAACATCAGCAGCACTCTGACCGTCTCTGCTGTCAACCGTCAACACAGCGGTCTGTACACCTGTACTGCTTATGGCAGAGCTGGGGTTGCCAGGGCAACCACCCACCTGACCGTATTGGGTTAGTGATCAGTCAATACCGAGGCGATGATAACAGATCAGGGTCTCCATTAAAAATTGGACCAGACATCTGGAGAAAACCTTCATGCGGTCTTCTCTTCCTCCTCTTCATCAGATCACCCTTACCTGAGGATCTACCTTCAGACTGCCAACACCCAGCAGGTCTCCGATGACCTGCCTGGCAACTTCAGCAGGGAGGAGACGACTGGGGAACCAGCGGCTAACGTCAGCTTCGGTTCGGAGGAGCTGCAGAGAGAACTGGTGTTTAACGGGAGCAGAGGCAGCGGCTGCAGGACGGTGGAAGTGTTCGAAGGTGGAGACCTGACCCTGACCTTCGTCATAGAGGCCTATCCTCCAATCAGACAGCATCACTGGACGACACCGGAACACGTAAACAATGATGGCGGCAGCGTGTATGAGAGGAGCTACACAGCTACCGCCTACAGGTATTCCAACGATTCCACCTTAAAACTCTGCAGAACAACAATTCCACCTGAAACCCACAAATAAAGAAACCATGCTAGTCACAATACCACCTTAACTGCCCACACCAGCTGCACTACCACCTTGGAAAGTCCAATAATTCTCAATACCACCTTAATGAATAAGACTTCCACACCACCTTTAAAATTTAACAGTATAGGGGGGGGGGAAAGCCAGGTGCGCTGTCACCTTAACATCTTCTGCAGTCATTATAGAGCCACAAACCTACCACCTTAAAATAGCCTACCAATATTTCAGTCTGACCACCTTAACTGCTTCGAAATAAACCTAACCTTCCATACCACCTTTAAAACAATAACTACATACCACCTTAATCATGTGACAATGTTTTTTTAGTGAAGATCTTTTAACATTTATGTTTGTTAAGTTGGCATGTTTGGCACCACTTTAAGTTGGTGGTTCTGGAAATGTGTTTTAAGGTGGTATTGCTGGCATTTGACGTAGTTGATGAGAGTTAGGGTGGAATTTTAGTGCAGCCATTGAGGTTTCAGTGCTAGGAAGGGATTTTATTTAATGATTGAAGGAGATATTTTTGGTCACATTTAGTTGCTTTTTAAGGTGGTATACATATAAGGTCTGTGACTTGTTTTAAGGTGGTATTGTTGTTTGGAACAGGTCAGAGGCCAACCTTCTGGTGCGGCGAGTTTGTCAAGAAGACGGCGGTCGATATTCTTTTAATTTTTCTAACTTGTTCTTTAACGGGTCGCAGGATGTGGACCTCCGGATCTACCGTAAGAACCGGTTCCACCTTTTTTTAACGTCCGATTGTCATTTTGGGTTTTTCGTGCTGGTGAACCGTTCGATCTGATCCGAACCCTGCAGGTTCTCCGACTGTCAGCGTCACGCAGCAGAACCAGTCCCTGATGTGCAGCGGTTTTGGTTACCCCCGGCCCACGGTCCTCTGGTCCGTCTGCACCCAGGTGGACAGGTATGTGAATTGAGCTGCCAGTGCCCCCTACAGGCTCTGCACGGTGTGTCCTGAAGGGGGCGCTGCAGCCAGTGGCACTTGGAAGAACATGAAGTTTTATTTGTTGTTGTTGTTGGGAAGTTTTGGTCAGAAACATCTGCAGCCAAGATGAAGCTCTGATCTCCTGCAGGTGTGATCCCAGTTCCAACCACATGGTGTCTCCATCTGCTGCAAAGTCAGAGGACGGGGAGGAGGTGAGGACGTTCTTCCCTCTGTCCAGCCCTGACGATGATGTCACAGTCATGTGTTTGGCGTACAACCGGGTGGGCGAGTCTCATCAAGTGTTCGTTCATCGTGAGTATCAGAGGAACCCAACGTGAAAAACCTCAGAGATCTGATCCCAGACCAGCTCCGCTCTTGGCACCAGACTGTCCTGGGCCGGCATGGCTCATCCGAAGGAGCAGATTAGGATTAACTGAGCTCAGTTTCTAAATCCAGATTAGGTTTAAAACTGACTCCTGGCTCCAAAACTGAGCAGTTTTTAACTTTGTCCACCCGGTGCTGCGTTCAGGTTCCACCGGACTTCGCACCGTTTTCACTCCGGCTTTGATTGGAGCGCTGAGCTTCTCCTCCGTCCTCCTCCTGCTGCTGTTGATTGTGTTCTACAAGTGCAGACAGGTGAGTTCCTCTGGGGCCGGAGATTACAGGTTCTGGTGTCCTTTGTGGGTGACAGGAACCAGAACCACAGACAAACCGTCTCCTTCTCTTCAACCAGAAACCAAGGTATGAAATTCTGTGGAAGATCATTGAGAGTAACGAAGGCAACAACTACACCTTCATTGATCCCACCCAGCTGCCATACAACCAGAAGTGGGAGTTTCCTCGAGATAAACTGCGACTTGGTATCAATGGAACCTTTGACCTCTGTGTTGCCTTCCTCAACCTTCCTCTCCCATTTTTTCACTGTGTCCTGGCTCTTTGTCCTTCAGGGGGCGTCCTGGGCTCGGGGGCGTTTGGAAAGGTTGTTGAGGCGACGGCGTACGGCCTGGGAACAGAAAACAAGGCCACCAGAGTTGCTGTCAAGATGCTCAAACGTGAGTGGTCCCGCCTTCACAGTCAGCATCCGGCTGCCACGTGACCAAACACCTGAGTTTCATGCGCTTATCTGCAGCCAGCGCTCACTCAGAGGAACGGGAGGCTCTGATGTCAGAGCTGAAGATCCTCAGCCATCTCGGCTACCATGACAACATTGTTAACCTGCTGGGAGCGTGCACGCAAGGAGGTAATCAGTCTTAAGTTCTTAAGCATTAGTCAAGGTTTTAATGGCCGTCCATGTGTCACGTGAACGCTCTGGTCCTTGGGGACGGTGGAGTTTGTCTCAAGCTGCGTTTGGATTGAGTGGCATTGGACAGGTCGAGAGTCCATCACAGGACAGACAACCACGCACACAAACACAGACACCAATGAGCCTAACTGTTGTGCCTTCGGGCTGTGGGAGGAGGCTGAACCCCTCTGATCTAAACCAGCCTGAAACTGGTGTGTTACTGGTCTAAACCATTACTGGCAGACATCTGGTCCAGTTCTGGTGAGTCACTCACCAAGTTTAAGACTCCCCAGAACCAACCAGTCTTAGGTCAGGTTTGATCTAATGTAAACTGTTCAGAAACCATTTAAACCATTCCTGACCCAGTCTGAAGGGGACCTGAGAGGAACCACAATGTCCATGTGTGGACATGTTCTCTGTCTGGGTTTGTGTCGCCTGCCGATGTTCATCAGGACATCCAAGAGACGCTTCAGATTTCAGATGAAAGTTCTGCACACTGGTTTATTGATTGTTTCATGTTTGCTATTAACTAAAACACTTTGAATCATATCTCTTAACCTTTGACCCTGACAGGCCCCATGCTCATGATCACCGAGTACTGTAGCCATGGCGACCTACTCAACTTCCTACGGACTCACGCGCCAGACTTCATGGCGTCCATGATCACCGTAGACGAGGTTGGAGATGAGGTCTTCTATAAGAACCTGACAGGACAGCAGGAAAGGCTACGCAGGTCAGAGGTCATCTGCTCTTTCCGGGGTTTCCGGTTAGTTTCCAGTGATCGGTTGGAGTCTGGTCGTCAAAACAGCCAAGCTGTCAGATGATTTAAAGTCAGATTATGACTATTTATTTCTGCTGATGAGTCCCTGCTAGTTAGTGTCTCTCCACCTGTAAGACCTGGTCAGGTGAATCGTAACATCCAATCATGTGACCTGCAGTGACAGTGGGATCTCATGCTGGTCAGAGTACCAGGAGATGCAACCGGCCCTGACTCCAGGTCCAAATGAGCCAGGTAAGACTGAGCCCACCTGGATGCGCCTGCTTTCACCTGCACTTTCACCTGAGCTCACCTGGGCTTCTCTGTCAGGTGAGCACATGGTGAGCCTGTCCCTCTGTGACCTCCTGAGGTTTTCCTACCACGTGGCTCAGGGATTGGACTTCCTGTCCTCCAGAAACGTGAGAACACACCCCGACATACACACGCAGTAAATCAGTTCAGGAATGTCTCGGAACCAGAACCCAGCCGAGCCTGGTTCCCAGTCCAGTCCTAGATCCGGTTCAAGAGCTGCTACAGCGTGAGGATGAGGCAGAATGTGTTTGAAATGCTGAAAGTCCTCTGACCTGTATCTCTCACCTGCTGGCGGTCCAGTGCATCCACAGAGACGTGGCGGCGAGGAACGTCCTGCTGACCGACTGTCGGGTTGCAAAGATCTGTGACTTCGGTTTGGCTCGAGACATTCAAAACGACGACAGCTACATCGTTCAGGGAAACGTCAGTCGTTTAACTCAACGCAGACTGATTCCTCGGATCCAAAGGGAACTTTGTCTTGAAATTTGGTGTTTTCTTTTGACAGGCCCGGCTGCCGGTGAAGTGGATGGCTCCGGAGAGCATCTTTCAGTGTCTGTACACAGTTCAGAGTGACGTCTGGTCCTACGGGGTCCTGCTCTGGGAGATCTTCTCTCTGGGTAACCATGGAAACAGTGACTTGAAGCTCACTGAGGAAAGGGTCAAGCATCTGAGCATCTCTGAATCGCTTCCTGTGTTCCTCTGCTCAGGTAAGAGTCCGTACCCAAACGTTGTTGTGGACACCAACTTCTACAAGATGATCAAAGATGGCCACCATATGGAGCAGCCGGAGTTCGCTCCGAATGAAATGTGAGAAAAATCTTCTTCATGCTTGTTATGTTTGGAAGCCGGGACGCGGTGAAAGCACGAGTAAACAAAGAACTCTTCTTTGGAGCTTTTACTCTTAACTTGCTCAGCAGCATCAGGTATTCCTTCCCTGCATCTTATTCCCGCTTCCTCTCCCCTCGTCAATCAGTACTGCTCTCGTGCACCACCTAGTGGTGGACTCAACGATGCTGATTTGACGGGAATTTCTCTGAAGGTGATGCTCGCCTTTCATTTACCTTCTCACCTATTTTGAAGGCATTTTAAGAGTATCTGAATTTCCATGGCAACAGTTCTAGAAGGTAAACCCAAACCTGCACGAAGAAGGGAAATGTAGTTCCTCCAACCCCGGTCCTCCAGAGCTGCTGACCGGCAATGCAACTTTATTGACAAAGCACTTCAGAGCAGCAGCGTTGGCCAAAGTGCTGCACATTAAAACAGTCAAGAGATTAAAGCCAACACCTCAAGCTGAGTCAAAAGCCAAAGAAAACAATTTAGAGTCAGTTGTTCAGACGGTGTCTCGGTGCAGGAGCCATAACGAAGCTGGTTTCCTCTCAGGTATCACCTGATGAAGCTCTGCTGGAGTGGGGAGCCCACCCACAGACCCACCTTTAAAACCATTGGTCAGCTGATCGAAAGGCTCCTCCCCCTGACCAGTGACATGTCTCCGCGTCACAGTGACCAGGTGAGGAAGCTGAGGGTTGTCTGAGCCCTCGCCGTTGTCTGACGGGCTGTGGCTTCATCGTTCCACTCTTCTTCTCTCCTCAGGTGATGTATGAAAACATTGATGAATGCAGAGCAGAAGAAGAGGAGGATGAGGAGGAAGAGGAGGATGAGGTCCAAGGTGGAATACTGAAGAGAAAAGAGGAAGAGCTGGGTAAGATTTTCTAAAGCCGCTTGCGTCCCTCATGAAACTGACGTCGCTTCACTTCTTGTTCTCCTGCTGGCAGATCGCCATGACGATGGTGAAGGAGAGGAGAGGGAGCCGACGATGAACAACATCTACCAGCTCTCCTGATGAGTGACCCGGTGAAGATCAGGAAAGCAGCCATGAACTCACATTGAGTTCATCTCATCTCCACACATCTCCAGCTCCTCTCCTAGAGACTAAAGCCAAAAAAGGAAAGCGTTGCCGTTAAGCCAGCCTGGTCCTGTCTGATCCATTCTAGAAACTCTGGATCTCCAACCGATCGAAGGTGAAGAGGGTTTCAACGTGCAACCTTCTGGATCTGGGTGGGGTCACCAGCTGGGGTCACCAGGTTGTCCGTCCGACATGGTCTCTCGTCTGATTTCTTCCTCTTCAAGTTTTGTCGGTTTTGGACGTGAAGCATTTTTCTTCTTCTCTGAAACGTGTTGCTCGATAAATTCATGTTTGTGACGTTTGAATCATGCTGTGTCATACAGCAAACAGGAAGTGCCCTTCAGAATAAGAGTCTGGGCTTTTTGGAATAAACTCAGAAACAAACCGCTGCGTGTCGACTGGTTGTATTTTCTGAACTTCTAGGTTTCATATAAAAATGTTTGTGATGCACTATTTGGACCAGAACCAGAGACATTTGAGGTTCTGGATGAGAGATTCTGCAGGTTTCATATGAACAGCTGACACTGGTACCTGGCCGGACCGGCTGGCTGTCAGAACCATCACACTGGAACTCCAGCTGGTTCTGCTGCTGTGGGTTTGGATCTCCTAGACCTGTTTGGGTTCTAAGTCGTCTCTGGCCGAAACGTTCTGATGACCCGCCATGTTCTGACCCGACCTGACGGAGTGGACTCTGCAGGTGAGCCCTCAGGTGTGTCTGGGTGACAGGTAACGATCAATAAGCCAATCAGGAGAAAAACAGCCAATAATCAGCAGCAGTCAGCTTTATCAGGTTTATTCCTGATAAAGTCACGCGGCGGCGCCACAGGGGAGCTTCCTGCACCGCAGCCAGGTATGGGCGGGGCCTGATTGACTGACAGCTTTACAGGTGCTGGACTTTAGATTGAGATAAACCAGCTGCAGCTGCTGACGTCAGCTCAGTGACAAGCTGACCCCGGCAGAGGTCACGCTTCCCCATCGGGGGTCTTTAGGCAATGTGCTAGCAGCAAGATGCCAAGAACAATTGATGCTGGTCATGAATGATTCTGCAGAACCGGAACCGGGCCGATGGAGCCGGCCCGCCGCTGGCTCCCCCGTTATCAGCTGCATTGATTTCTGGCGAGAAATCAATGCAGCTGATTCCTGTTGACTGCAGGAAGCGGTCCAACAGGGATCGATATAAAAGATCTGATTAGAGGATCGGATCAGAACCGCTTCCTCCTCTCAGTGGGACCAGGAGCTGAACGGAGCGCTGCAGGTAACTGGTTCTGGTTCTGGGTCGGATAAAACGGTCTTTAATCGCACAAAGCTCTTCTTGAATATTTGAATATTTCACGTCTGATTTCTTGACTCTGAAAATAAAATAATTTAATGTGTTACATTTTAAATTTTATCAGAGAAAGTTTTCAGATATTGTTTTTCCCAATATGTTTTGAGCTGTTTTTATAGAAATTATACATTTATTGCTTCATACTGAGGAAACCCGAATAAATGTACACAAATAAATCATTTCTCTTTATTGATATTTCAAACCAGAATGATAATTTCAAAGTAATTCATGATTGAATTATTTTACCGCAGTGTTTGTGTAACTTTAGCCAGAGAGCATGCTGGGAAATATCGGCCAGTTAATTTCCGGCTAAATTATCGTTGCTTCGAGTATTTTCAAAGTGCAAATTATTCTAAGATATAAGAAAAAAAAAAAAAAACGTCATTGTGATCCATCCTTATGCTCTGGACTTAATTCAGCTGAACTGAACTGATTCTATCTAAACTGAACTGGTTCTATCTGAACTGAACTGATTCTACCTAAAGTGAACTGTTCAGGATGTCTCGCCGCCTGTCCTCTTTGGAGGTCGTCCTCCTCGTCGTCTCGTCCCTCCTCTTCCTCTGCTGCGGTGGCCTCTGCGTCGTTTCTTGGCTCAGCCTGACTTCTGAAGGTAAGTGTTCCGGTTTCGCTCATGTGACTGTCGGTTCAGTGCTGATGACGTCATCAATGATGCGTTCAGGTGCAGATGAAGCCGTGCAGCTGTCGGGTCGATTGGTGATCACAGCAGGAGTCGAGTTTTCTGACGAGCTCAGAAACTCCAGCAGTCACCGGTTCAAATCCCTGGCCTTTGACCTTCAGCAGCTGGTGAGGCTTTTATTGTGAAGGGTCACGGGAACACTTAGCAGGGGCTTTTATTCTGAAATGCTGGAGACAGCATCCTGCTATAAAGTCGGCTTTTAACATAAAAACCATGAAGCTGACGGCAGTCTGGCCTCTGATTGGTTGGCAGGTTTATGAGGCGTTCAGCATCAGCAACCTGTGGCGGTTCTACCAGTTCTGTTGGGTCCGAGACTTCAGGTTAGACCTATGACCAATCACTTACCAATGACTGATCAGTCAGTCAATCACTGATCAATAAATGAACCAACTTCTGATTTTTATGTATTTAATGTTTTAAACAGGAACAGATGGAAACAATCTGTTCCATTTCAGCAGAATAAAATCTCACATTTACAACAAACTAACCAACCTGAGCAGCATAGCATGGAAGCAGAATGGCAGCGTTTCCATGGTGACTGCAGGAAGCGGTCCAACAGATGGCTGGTCTTCCCCGAAGTGATGAGCTGTGAAACACAGAAATAATTCAAGACAGGAGATTGTTTCCAGACCGGGTTTAGACATCAGAGCAGAAAGAAATACACGATTTACACCATGAGGAACCTCAGAATACCATTTAATACTTGAAAATGACATTTAATGCCACAGTAGAAAACATAATTTTGGAAAGCCGAAGCATCTGAAGAAGAAAACCCAGCAGAGAGATGAGTGTAGCCAGGAGGTTTGTGGGTTTTGTAGTGCGTATCGTAGCTACGGATTCCAGGTTTTCAGGGACAGGTGGACAGGTAAACATGGCTGAAACTATGACATCATCAAGATAAATGTTTGCAACTAATCCGACCTCATTTCGAAGGGAACTTGGAACATTTTTAGACTGAGCTTCTAACACATCCAGAGAATGAATCCAGAATAATTTCAGCTGCTCATCAGAAAGAAATTAAAACAGGACATGAGGAAGTGGACAAATTCATTGATCATCGATCATTTCAATCACTGTGATTATTAATCATCTGTTTGGCTCTGCCCTCCAGTCCGGGCAGCGTGGTGGTGACCTTTGACCTGAGGTTCAGTCAGCTGATTGACACTGAGGAGGTGGAGCAGGAGCTGAGGGCGGGGCTTAATGTGGCTGGGGGCGGGGCCTTGGTGATTGACACCAACAGCATCCAGATTACAGGTAAGTCTGTGATGTCACATCCTGATCTGTGGTCAGGATGTGACATAATGAGCAGAACTTTGGAGGAGATTAGATTAGAGTTAATCACCATAAGTTGATCAAATGGGAACCGACAGCAAGAAGTAGGAACCAGAACCAGAACCTGAACCGAACCAGTACCAGCCAGGAGAGGATGATAACAAGAAGCTTTTAAACTGGAAGAACTGGAAAGCAGTGAAGCTTTCTGGAGCTCCCAGTTGATCTGACTGATGGTTTGAGGAGAGGACTGATGGACTGAATCAGATCAATAATTATCAATAAGGACCCTTATTGATTGTTATTGATGAATGTCGATCAATAGGGAGTTAATCCAGTCAGTCTTAACTGGATCATCTCTGTTAATCCGGTTTCACTTCCTCCAACCAAACGGCAGCTCTCTGTTCCAGCAGAGAAACCTGAGAAGACAACACCTGCAGCAAGCGACAACACGCCTGCAGCAAGCGGCAACACGCCTGCAGCAACCGGCAACACGCCTGCAGCAACCGGCAACACGCCTGCAGCAAGCGACAACACGCCTGCAGCAACCGACAACACGCCTGCAACAACTGGCAACAAGCCTGTAGCGGGTGAGTTTTCCTCCAGGCAGAAGTTCAGTGAAGAGGTCCCAGGTTCTGGTAAAAAGTCAACCTGCAGGTTTTGGACAATCTAACACTGACTGATCCACCTGATCCATCTGATCCTCTGCAAGCCGAGGTCTGATCGGGTATGGAACCTGAGTGGGTTCAATCAAATTCATAAACCCGTATCGGTCTGAGTGATTAGCTGTGTTTCCTTTAGCCATAAAAATCACACAAATTGAAACAATAAAAATAAATTCTCTTAAAGGAAACAAGAATTTTGAGAAAGACCCTTTTGTTTTTAATGAGAAGCTTTTGTGGTTTCTCAGCCGTATCAAATAGATATATTACACAAAACTGAAATGGAAACTTTTTTGGATCCCACGAGTCATAAGATCAGCAGCTGGAAGTTCCTGCTGGCAGAAACCAGAAAGATGGCGACAGGACGTAGCAGGGCGATGGCTGGTTTGTCCATCCATCCATTTTCTTCCACTTATCTGGGGTCGGGTCGCCCAGACGTCCCTCTCCCCAGTCACTTGTTCCAGCTCTTCAGTGGGAATCTCAAGGCGTTCCCAGGCCAGCTGAGAAATATAGTCTCTCCAGAGAGTCCTGGGTCCTCCCGGTGGGATGTGCCCAGAACATTTTACCAGAGAGGCAGGATGGCTCTACTGGCTCCTCTCGACGTGAAGGAGCAGCGGCTCTACTCTGAGTCCATCCGGATGGCCAAGCCTCTCACCCAATCGCCAACCCTATGGAGAAAACCCATTTCGGCCGGATAGCATAGCTCTAAGGATCACAGGGACACCCAAACCCCTCAACCACGATAAGGTGGCAGCTC
Source organism: Poeciliopsis turrubarensis (assembly GCA_010277015.1). Classification (NCBI taxonomy): domain Eukaryota; kingdom Metazoa; phylum Chordata; class Actinopteri; order Cyprinodontiformes; family Poeciliidae; genus Poeciliopsis; species Poeciliopsis turrubarensis. The sequence continues at coordinate 232,934 of VMRN01000075.1, forward strand.
ACAGATCAAAAACGGAAAGACGGCAGGGATTAGTAGGAGGAGACAACGGTTCTAATCGGGTTTTTGATGGTTCTAATCGGGTTTTTGATGGTTCTGGTCGGGTTCTGATGGGTCTGTCTCTAATGGGTCTGTGTTTTGCAGTGACGTGTCTTCCTGGTCAGACTGCGTGTTCTGACGGGTCCGGTTGTGTTCCGAGCGACTGGTTCTGTGATGGAGTACCCCAATGTTTGGACTCGTCTGATGAATCTTCCTTCTCCTGCGGTCAGTGAAGAATCCAGAAGGACAAATAAACCAATCAAAGCAGTGCAGGGGTTATTTGGGGAAGGTCGTGTTGCGTTCAAGGACCTGTTAACTGCTAGGCGCTTTCTCAAGTAACAACGGGCTGCTGTGATTGGTTGATTTTCCCTGGAGGGTTTTAGCAGGAATGTGATGCATTAGTTTCTGGAAATCAAAGGTGTTCCGGTCATAAAGGACTGTGATGTCACTTCCTATGTCTCCATAGCAACGCCATGTGATGGACAGTTTGTGTTGGAAGGCCCGAGTGGATCCTTCACGTCGTCGCAGTCTGATGCCTACAACAACGACGTCTTCTGCCGCTGGATCATCAGGTCCGAACACGGTTCTGCAGGTTCTTCCTGACCCGGTTTCCTCTTTAGGTCCAATGTTTTCCTGTTGCGATGCCTTCAGGGTCAGCAGGGGACTGTCGGCCCAGCTGACATTCCAGCAGTTTGAGACGGAGGCGAACATCGACGTCCTGAGGCTGTACGAAGGAGTTGGACCTAACAAGGTTCTAGCAGGTCAGAACTTCTCGGTTCTGGAGGACCCTGAATGCCTCGCGGTGTGTCCAATACATAGAACTTAAACCTGGTGATCTTATTGGCAGCTGAGCTCTCAGGCTCCACCCCCCCGGGAACGGTGTGGCTGCTGACTGACCAATCAACAGTGGAGTTTACATCAGACAGCTTCAACAGTCTGTCAGGCATCAAAGCATCTTTCAGAGCCGCCGACACCACTGGGCTGTCCAGTAAGAACCGGGCCGGCTAAGAACCCCATTCTACAGTCAGAACAGGGCTGGGTCAGAACCGGCTGCTTTCTGGTTCCAGACTCAGAGAAGCTCAGCTGCAGCTTTGAAGATGGAGTGTGTTTCTGGAGGCAGCAGCAGGATGATGAAGGAGACTGGATCAGAACCAGCGGTGCCACCTTCCCCTCATCAACGGGTCCGAGTTCTGATCACACCCTGGGGAATAGCTTAGGTGAGTGGACTGGTTCAGGTGAGTGGACCCATTGGAGAGGTTCTGATGGGTGAATGCTGATCTCTGATAGGGTTCTACCTGGTCACCCCTATGAGTCCCGGCCAATGGGAGAAGAGCTTCCGGCTGCAGAGCCTCCCTCTGACTCCGCCCCCTCAGCCCACCTGCCTGAGCTTTTGGTAAACTACAACCATGTGAAGATCTGCTGTCTCATGCTGGGCACCAGGTGTGTGAGCATGTCACCTGTCTGCAGGTATCACATGTTTGGTGTGGACGTCCATCGTCTCAGAGTCGTCCTCCGTCCCTTACTGCCAGACGCTGATGCCGTCGTGCTGTTCCAGAAAGACGGTAACTATGGTGACACCTGGAACTACGGACAGGTGACAATAAGCTTTACCTCGGACGCCATGGTCAGTGACATCACCAGGTAGTCAATATGCCAAATGGTGTCAGAGGTCACCTGACTGATCAAGTGACCTGTGCAGGTGGAGTTCGAAGCCTGGAAGAAAGGAGGCATGTTCAATGACATCGCTCTGGATGACATCACACTGACACCTGAGCCCTGTGGCCTCGCCCCCCCAGAGCCAACCAATGTCCCACCTCCCACCACTATGGCGCCAATACCACGTGAGTAAGCCGTGCCTCCACACTGGCTAAACATCAGGCCATGCCCCCACGCTAATAAAACATCAGGCAACATTCTATAATCTGGTTGAGTTCCAGTCAACCAGAACTCTGTACCTGAGGAAGGTCGCGTTCACACCTGACCCCATCCTTCTCTCTGATTGGTTAAGCTGACTGTGGTGGACCTTTTGATCTCTGGGAGTCGAATTCCACGTTTAGTTCTCCGAAGTACCCCTCTTCCTACGGAAACATGGCCAACTGTGAGTACATCTGTGTTTCTATCTGCGTTCCTGAGCCTCGTCTACCTGCTAACCTCACCTGTCTGCTCACCTCTCCAGGTATGTGGACCCTGCATGCGCCAGCAGGTCAGAACATTCAGCTCCACTTCCTGGACTTTGATTTGGAGGCGACCTATGACATGCTGGAGGTGCGAGATGGGCCGGCGTCTAACTCCACCTTACTGGGTAGGCTCCAGGTTCACGTGTCCCGGGTCTCCAGGTGGGTTTGCTCCGACTCAGGTGACCTGGTGCTGTTTCCTCCCAGCTGTCCTCACCGGCAGTGCTGGCCCCGCCCACGCCCTGTTCTCCACGTCCAATCAGATGACGGTCCGGTTCTTCACGGACAGCAGCGGCGCCGGCCGAGGATTCAAAGCCAACTTCACCTGTGGGGTAGCGCTGGGGTCTCCAGGTGAGAGCACGCCTCAGAGGTCCGGGTTCCGGCCCGGCTAGAGGTTCTGATCACCGTCTGCTTGTGAACAGCTCCGTGCGCGGCGGATCAGTTCCAGTGTGAGACAGGAGCCTGTATCCATGGCAACGGTCAATGTGACGGCACGCTGGACTGTCCCGACGGTTCTGATGAAGCCAACTGCGGTATGTAACTGGGTCAGAACGGGGAGGGGTCGGGTCCAGGGGATCCCAGAACCGAGCCTCGGACCTGGTTCCAGTGGGATCGGGTAGAAGATCTGGTAGGAATCAGAACCTCCCCCAGGCGCCGCCTCCGAGACGGAGTTGTTGGCACAGACAGGAAATGATGCGTTAACCCCTCCCCACCTGTTGCTGTCTCAGTCACGCTGCAGGTAAACGGCTACAGCCGGCTCCGGATCCAGATCGGCTCCACTCCGCACACCGTGTGTTCTGACGGCTGGACCTCTCACTTGTCAGACTTCACCTGTCAGTACCTGGGACACAGGTACCCCTGATCTGCAGACAGGTCCGGTGTAACCAGAACCGGTTCTGAGCTTTGACTGCTTCCAGGTCCGGAGACGCATCTCTGCTACCAGCTCTGCCTCAGGACTCTCCGTTCGTAACCGTCAGCCTGAGCAGAACCAGAACCATTAACGGCTCCCTGGAAACCAGCGTGAGGTAAGCAGAAGCAGAACGAGATCTGGTTCAGAGGAACCTGCTGACCTCTGACCTATGTCCTCCTCAGTGAGAAGTGCAGCAGCGGGAAGGTGGTGTCTCTGAACTGCACCAACCAGCGTGAGTAAAGCCGAACCTGAAGCAGAGAAATGCTGCAGCCTCAGGCGCTGACTGCTGCTGTTCACAGCCTGTGGGCGCCGCCAGGTGACTCTGGACCAATCAGAGGCCAGCACTTTGGACCAATCAGAAGGCACAGAACCTGTAGATGGTGAGAACCTGGACTCTGGACCTAACCTCTGCTTGACCTTGTCGGGGTCGTTGGGTTTAGTCTAACTATCGCTAACAGGTGAGCACAGAGTGGTGGGCGGAGTCAATGCAGCGAAGGGGGCGTGGCCTTGGATGGTGTCTCTGCATTGGAGGGGCCGCCATGTCTGCGGCGCCTCGTTGATCGGTGATAACTGGCTGCTGACGGCGGCGCACTGCGTGTACGGGTGAGAGATGCGTCCGAGGCGAGTAGCAGGTGAACCGCCGGCCTGCAGATGGCGCCATGTGCCGTGTTCTTCTTCTCTGTCTACAGGAAGAACCTCCACCTGGACTACTGGTCGGCTGTCCTGGGGCTTCACGCTCAGTCACAGGTACACGCTGCGGAGGTTCAGACCAGGCCAGTCGATCGGATCGTCATCCACAGAGAATACGACCGCCTGACCAAACACGGCGACATCGCCATGATGCGTTTGCGGCAGCCAATCAACTTCACCGGTGAGTTACACGTCAGAATCCACGTTCACTCACCTGACACCTGCATGTGACTGTAAACCCTGAGTCTTATCTGTCAGGCTGATCGTGTCCCTTGGTGTGTTGCAGAGTGGGTTCAGCCCGTGTGTTTGGCTGCTGAAGGTCAGAATTTCACTGCAGGAAGGAGATGCTTCATCGCCGGCTGGGGCCGAGAAGCAGAAGGAGGTTAGATGGGAGAACAGCCAGCAGAACCCAACAGGGACATGGTGTTCTCACCTGTCCTCCACCTCACCTGTCTCACCCGTTTGAGTTGCAGGTTCTCTTCCTGATGTCCTTCAGGAGGCGGTGCTTCCTCTGGTGGATCAGGCCCAGTGCCAGCTCCTCCTACCTGAGTACACCATCACCTCCAGCATGCTGTGTGCCGGTTACCCTGAGGGCGGAGTCGATAGCTGCCAGGTAACGGCTCACCAGGTTTTACCTTGACAGTCGGTGCAGAATCTACACAAGTTAAACCAGTTCAGGAAGCTGGTCCAATGACTGACTGAGGGTCAGAGATGATCTAACAGCTGATTGGTCAGAGATGATCTAACAGCTGGTTGGTCAGAAATGATCTGACAGCTGATTGGTCAGAGATGATCTAACAGCTGGTTGGTCAGAAATGATCTGACAGCTGATTGGTCAGAAATCGTTCCAGTTTTTCACTGAACTGGGAATATTCTGCCTCTTTGCAGGGAGACTCTGGGGGTCCACTAATGTGTGAGGAGGACGGACACTGGACTCTCATTGGTTAGTGCGTCTTCCTGTCTCTCTCTGTTTTTCTCTGTAACTTGCTCTCTGATCTCTGATTGGCTCCTGACAGGCGTGGTCTCATTCGGCGCTGGCTGTGCACGACCCCAGAAACCTGGGGGCTACGCCCGAGTGTCAGCCTTCGCCTCCTGGATCGCTCAGACCAGACGCTCTTCCTCTCCGTAACATGGATGACTCGGGGAAAGTTGTTTGATCAGAGCAGTAAACTTTCAAACTTTGATTATATCTGAAAAATGTAACTGAAATAAATAAGAAGTGTTGAAATCTTTTGAGTTGATTTCTGATTTCTGACCCGGTCCAAGCAGCTGACGGCAGCAGGTCTCCTTCCTGGTTTCCTTGGTAACAAGTGGACTGGTGGAAAATCTCTGAGCTGAGACGGAAACTGATTGGGCCTGCTTCAGATAGTAATCGTTTTCTGTTTATTAATGTGCTTCACTGTGGGGTGTGGCCAGGTGTTACATCATCACCTGTGACGGGGAACTCATGATGGAAACATTCACAGCAGCATGATGCTCAATAAATCTTGATTTATACTTCACACTCAGAGAGACCAAAGTTCTCTACAGGACAATAAATTAAAACGTGACCAATAAAACTCCTACAATAAATCAATAAATGGATCACTAAGATCAGAACATCCTGATCATTTTAGATCATCTGGGTCTTGGGGAAAAAAAAGAGCTTTTATAACCAGGAATTGACGTGTTTCCAGTCACTAAAAGCAGCAAATGACAGTGAATTAGAAAACTTAAAAAGCTGTTAATCAAATCAGGCTGCAGTTAATACACACACACACACACACATATATATATATATAAGACATGCAGGAAACTCAATATATAATTGAACAGAGAATGAAACAATGGGAACATATTTTAGTTTGTAGAAATTATGAGATTAATGTTAGAGAAATTTAGAAAAAAAAATTTGATTTAATAAGAGTGCTTCAGGTAAAATTAGATAGTAAAAATATTCAAATCTTGACCCCACTGGCATGATGAATGGATGTTTGTACAAATTCATGTCAGTAGGTGGCGATACTGACACCATCAGGTTTCTTGCCAACCGCCATCAGAAAAAAGAAAAAGAAGAACCCGGAAGTGACGTCAGCCCACCCGGCTGTCTGTTTGGGGTTTTCAGGTGAGACGGCGTAAAATCATCCGGTTTTGATGTGTAAATCTTTACCTTGCTGAGAGACGTGACGATGACGTCACTCTGATCCGCATCGCCTCAGTCCGCTGACGTCACAGGGTCGGCTTTTTCAGCAACAGCGAGCTCAGCAGCTAGCTGTTAGCGTGTAGCTGATCTGAGGTCTCCGATCTGCTGTATCACGGGATCACGCTCAGGATCAAGACGACGGTGATGGAGGTTTAGACTGGTTCTGGTGTCCGTCTGACAGAAGGTCAGTGAACGTCTCATTTCAGCTTCAGGATGAGCAGGCGGGCAGCTCAGAGGGAGGAAGAGGAGGAAGACTTCTACGACTGTCGGGACAGCGTGGAGACGACGGAGGAAGAGGAGAAGGAGGAAGAGCTCCCGAAAACAGACAGAGTACCCGTGAGAGGAGACGCAGAGAGGGAGCGATGGACAGAGGGAGAAGGGGCGGAAGAGGAGCGTCAGGAGGAAGAGGCGCCTCAGGTCCTTCAGGATTCAGATGAAGAAACGTCCAGAGTGGAGTTTGACGATGACTACCTGAGGGAGGTGGAGAAGGAGCTGACGGAGGAGGAGAAGGAGGTAACACCAGTCTTTGCTCCACATCCCCCCTGTCACTCCCAGTTTAATCCAGTGCTAGCTAGTTTACATCAATACTGTAAACTAGTAAAGGTGTAAAGTAAAGGTGTTGGCACCAAACTGACCAATGCCTTAATGCCTTGAAGGATGTTTATAATGTTTTTTTATGAGTAGTATTTCACGTAATTTCTTTTAAACGCACAAATTGTTTTTGTATTTTTTTTTATTGAATTTTATTTTGTATTTTGTATTTATTTTGAACATCATGTCGAACAACAACGTCTCATAATTTTTAACCAGTTTAAACCAGTTCAGGTCAGTTCAACACCAGTCTGAGGAGCTTTCAGGGTGGTAAATCTGAGCTGTGGGTCTTTCTGTTTCAGAGTCGTCGGCAGCAGAGCATCGCTCTGAAGGAAACGGGAAATGGCCTATTCAAAGCCGGAGGTGAGTTCAGTTTTGTCTACAGTCTGGCCCAGGGTTCAGGTCGTGATATGTTCAGGCGCCTTGTTCCCCTCCGTGTAACTGTGTTTGTGTTCCTGCAGACTGGAAAGAAGCGGAGCTAAGCTACACGCAGGCCTTAGCTCTATGTCCAGTTAGCTGCAGCAGAGAGAGAGCAGTGATGTTCTCCAACCGAGCGGCTGCAAGGCTGCACCTGGTAAGGCTAACGCTATGCTACACCTCATAAGGAGAATGTTATGCTAAGGTTATGCTGCACCTGGTAAGGCTAACGTAATGCTAACGCGATGCTCCCCTAGTAGGGCTAATGTGATGCTAACGCTATGCTACACCTGGTAAGGCTAACGTGATGCTAACGCTATGCTACACCTGGTAAGGCTATTGTGATGCTTATGCTATGCTGCGCTGCATAGCATAAGTATCGCCTGATGCTGACGCTATACTGGTTCTGATTAGGCTAAGGTGATGCTAACGCTATGCTATCTCAATACAGCCTCTTGGCTCCTATGTTTTTTATATGTTCTAAATGTTGGGCTTTGTTGCTTTGCCAGCTAACCCAACTCTCCTGTTAAATAAAGATGCTAAGTGTATTAGCATTATGCTAATGGTTTGTACAAGCGGAACACTAACAGCTTTGTGTCTTTTCAGGACCTGAAGGATGAGGCCATCTCAGACTGCAGCAGAGGTGAGTCATCACATCATTTTAATCACCTTTTAATTTAAATAAGCTAACCAATCACGACACTGGTTCTGGTTACCGTAGCAATAGATCTGGATCCAGAGTACCTGCGGGCGTTGCTGAGGAGGGCGGAGCTTTATGAGAAGTCGGAGAAGCTTGATGAAGCTCTGGAGGACTACAAAAAGGTTCTGGAGCGAGATCCGAGCCACAGCGGAGCACGGCAGGCCTGCATGGTGAGTTCACTGACAGCTGGTATCAAAGAGCAACGAAGTCGGAGCCAACCGGCTCCGACTCCATGAGGAAAACCATGTTTCAGATTCTGTACGCGAAATTTGATCCAAATCCTGTTAAGCTTTCAGTTTAAAGTCCTTTTGTCTCCGTCTCACCTGTCCCACCCTTCACCTGTGTGTCCCTCAGCGGCTGCCTCAGCAGATTCAGGAGCGAAACGAGAAACTAAAGGAGGAGATGATGGGTACGTACTGCCCTTGAATGCACCGCGTCTGTGCTGTGAACACCTGGTCCCTGAACGTGTCCCTAAACGTGTGTCCTGTCCAGGTAAGCTGAAGGACCTGGGCAACCTGATCCTGCGGCCGTTCGGACTCTCCACCAGCAACTTCCAGGTCAACCAGGACCCGTCCAGCGGTTCCTACTCCATCAACTTCGTCCAGAACCCCAATAACAACCACACTGGATGATGTAATCGCAACATCGCATGAACAGATTATCTGAGTATGGTTGAGGTTCCTGGTGAAAGCTACAGGATACTTCAGGTACCGCAGGACATTGCAACGCCAGACTTCAGACTCAACCAATCAGGAGCTTGCTTTCTGATGACATAATCTGCTGTATCAGCTGTTAATAAAGCAAGAAGTGATGCAAGCATGCTTTTGTGACATCATCAAACAGACGGGAAACAGGGCGGAGCTTGATGAGTTTATTATGAGCAGGAAGTGAATCTGATTGGTCAGTGGGCTCGCCGGGACAGGAGCATCTCTCTGATGTTGTCCTCTGCTTCTTTGACGCTGCGCTCCAGGTACACCTTCTTCTGCTGAACACACACAGGTCAGAGGTCAGAGCGGGCCATACAAACACAAACCAGGCTGAGCGTGATGATGTCATGGCTTTTGAAGAATCTGATAGGCTAACAGTGGATTCTTCAATTTCATTCAACTTTTAAAAAGCGAGTTCTTGCTTTTTGAGTAAATGATAAAGTCTGAACCGCCTCAGGATGTCGAAGGTCACAACTCAGTTCTGCAGAACCGGACCTGCCGCGCCAGCTGGACCAGCAGAGCCGTGTTGTGTTCAGGGCGTGCAGTGAATCTCAGCTCTTTACCTCCAGCTCTTTGATCTTGTCGTCGACCGTCTTCTGTTTGTCGGTCAGCAGGTCGTCGATCTCCTCCTTGGACTGCAGGACAAACCTGAAATGGCAGACAGTTACAGATCGCCCGCTCTGCCTATGACGTCATGACTCAGTGGGGGACCACTCACATGCGGCCGACGCCCTCATAGAGCCGCGTGTTGGCGGGGAGCGTGGAGATCTCGGCCTGCGTCAGCTTGGTGTGCTTCTGGACCCGACCGAGCTGCTCAATCTGCAGGTCGGCCAGCTTCACCTTCTGCTGTGTGTCGATCATCTTCACCTGCAGTTCTGAGAAGGCCTGCAACGACAGGAGGCGTCACTCTGAGCTAAAAACAAAACAGCCCCACGACAACCTATGCCCATGATTCCACTATCATGGGCCCTGTCTTTAAATCCCGATTGCATGCTCTGCTGTTCAAATAGGCATTTTCTTTCTTTATTTGTTTTACAATTTTGATTTTTTTTTTCCTTTAAAATTTGTTATTTTTATTCTTGTGAGGTGACCTTATGTGCTCTGAAAGCGTCTTTTAAATAAAATATGCAACTATTAATATTAAAAATGCCTAAACTGCTACAAACAAGGACGTTGCCATGGTTACTGCTTCACGTGGTGGCAGACTTCCGGGTATTTAAACTAATTTACATATGTATTTATGGGTGGCGACAGAGCGGACCAGCAGCTGCGCTCTATTTCCCTCAAGTTGGGATTTAAAGAAGGCGCACGGCTTTTACAAATGATTATTTTTTTTTTTGTACGCCGCAGTTTTCTAAATTTGTCCGTACGCCAAGTGTTAGTGTGAAAACTGCACTGGTCTCCAGCTGTAATCCTCCCGAAGCTTTGACCCAGGTGGTTTCTGGTCCTGGTGCCACGGAACCAGCGTCCGGTTCCAGAAAGGAAGCAGGTGGGAAGAGATGAGTGGTGCATTCAGGGGACCGTTATTTCTCCGGGTTCTGACTCTTGACAGAGCGGCAGCATCGTGAGGAGAGCGGGGCGGATACACGCAAAGAAAAGCGGAAATAATCATAACGATTCGTCCAGAAACAGAAGAGTTCTCCGGGTTCTAAGGAAGGTCCAAACCCGACTGCAGAGGAACCGTAAAGTTGGGACCGCTCTAACGGAACCCCGAACCTTCCACACTTATGGATAAATGAGGTTCTGGTTTCCGCAGATGCTGCAGGCTAATTGCTACCTGCTAGCTTTCTGCATGGCCACACCGTAAACAGGTAAGCGCAGAGAGTACCACTTAGTATCAGACCGAACCAGAACCAGAACATCTGTACCTTCTTCAGTTCCAGATCCACGGGAGCTGCCATCATGCGCCTCTTCTTCTTCTCGGTTCGCAGCGACGTGGAGGACTTCCGGGTGCGTTACTGCCCCCTAGCGGTGAACGGAGAATGTTTTTGAAACAAACATTGAACACATGGAAACAAAACCAAGGCGGAAATCATGTCTGAACACAAAACATGAACTGGATCATAAAGTTCATAGTGGAAAGAAGTGAGAATATAATGCAGGAATGATAAAAAATTTAGATCAATGAAAGGTTTTCAATTACTCTGATTCACTCCTTAAACTGCTTTTATAAAATTTAGTTTAAAAAAAATTACCTGTTAATATCGACAATGGTTTATTAGCGATTAGATCGCCCAGACTGAGCATTTTGGAGCTATCAGCAAAATTTAAAGAAGCAGCTTGACCAAGCTCATGATGAGATCATCATCGGAAACAATCTAAAGCACAAAGGGGGTGAGGAGCACATCATTTTCCTTTACAGTGCCCAGTTCTTAACATTATTTATCTGAATTCCAGTTATATTTGAAATCTCTGAAATATATTGAAACATATGAATACCTGACTGAAAGGGTAATGGAATTGCTCACCAACGCATGTTCATCCTAAACATGCGTTGTAGTTTTATTTAGTATTTTTACATATGTATTTTTTTAATCAGTTTATTTTTTAAGTTTTTGCATTCCCGTACGTCCGCCTCTGAAATGTCCTTTATAGATTTACATTATTGCGAATTGGAATAATTATGCTTGTTTTGATAAAGTTAAAGAAGAGATTTTTTTTTTTTAACAAAATATTTAAATACACACTAATAAATAAATCAATCAAGATAAGCAGCTTGTTATATTGTTTGTCTCCCTGATCAGATATGGTTTACAAAACACACTCTTAAAACTCTAAAACCCTTCATGTGCCCGGTGGCTCTGTGAAAGAAGAAGTATCGTTAAATTCACTCTGAATATTATTTAAGACTAAACTCCGGTCCGGTAGGTGGCGGTAACTGCACCTTAAGTTAGTTGCCAGCCACCAATAAAGCCAAGAAGAAGAAGAGGCAGAAGCCCCGCCCCGGATGCAGAACTCTGCGAGCGCGGAATTTAATCTGTGAAGCGAGTCGCGCGTTTTTTTTACGGCTTCTGCGCGCGCTCAGAGAAAGACCAGCTGGACAAGTAAACATCCGCAGCCTGAAGAAACTCTGGTCAGAGGTCACCGGTTAGACATGGCGACTCCTCCGAAGCGGCTCCGCGGATCTCCGACCGGCTCCCCGCTCTCCGGCTCCCCGCTCACCGGCTCCCGCAGACACAGGAAGATCTCCATCGAGGGAAACATCGGTGAGTTCTGCCTCGGAACCTCTGGAGTCCAGAACAGAACCTGAGCCAACCAGAACCCGTCCGACCCGCCAGAACCGAAGCAGGTGTCGGGAACACAGCGGACCAGCCGCTGGTGGAGGGTCCGGGCCGGACTGCGACAAAACGGCGGCCCGGGCGTTTTGGACCCGGCAGGCCCACCAAACACAACGCCTCCGTATTTATGATCTTTAAAATTCTTAATTTTTGTGAAATATTAAGTAAATGACAATATTCTCAATCTTGACCTTTCGGGCAAGATTGACCTAAAGGTCACAGCTCCAGTCTGTGATCAAGTTCAGAATTCCTTCTCTAACAGGAGATTAGATGAAGCATCTCTTTTCTCCATCACTTATTAATCAATCCCACATTGTTTGGGTGGTGAACTGGTTCAGCTGGACCTGGACCAAGGAGCTAATGATCCGTTTCATTAACGTTCTTCTACAGGTGGTTCAGGGAGCGGCCAGCTTCTTCAGGCTGAAATTAAGATGCGATCCAAATATTTCACTATGTCAGGTAGAGATCCTGTGTGATCCACATGTCGCTGTGTCAACATTTAAGACGCACAGCTCCAGAGACTGTATGAATTAAAAGGCACTTTGACTTCTGCATCACATTTCGCTGCTTCACTCCCTGAACTGTCAGCTGGATTTATGATGTTTGTCGGGTTCAGGAGGAGAGGAGCTGATTGATGGGTCCTGGTTTCAGTGGCTGTTGATCAGCTGATGGATCAGTGCTGATCAGGTGTGTGTGTGTGTGTGTGTGTGTGTGTGCAGCTGCAGGTAAATCCACCTTCGTCCGCCTCCTCCAGGCCTCGTCCTCAGACTGGGAGGTGATCCCAGAACCGATCGGGAAGTGGTGCAACGTTCAGAGCGACGGCGACGACGTCTACCAGGTGAGCAGCCGATCAGAGGCCGGTCCAGAGGGGGGCGGAGCTTCCTGTTGCAGATCTGCAGAGACCAGGATGGACTCTTTGTGATGTGTGATTCGTTTCATGCTGGTGGTTCTGGTGGAAACAGAAAGTCACCTTGAAGTTTTGTCATTTTCAAGACGAATATGAAAGTTTAGCTTCTTCAGACTGAAGGGTGAAAGTTTCTCCGAACTGCTCAGCGAGAGAACCTGACCTTTGACCTCTGTCTATGCACCCAGGAGCTGAGCTCCTCTCAGAAGAGCGGAGGGAACATCCTGCAGATGCTGTATGACAAGCCGAGCCGCTGGGCCTACACCTTCCAGGTAAGTGCAGCAGACTCCGCTTCCTGAGGCGGCGCCACGCCTCACCTGTGACTGACCTGCGTCTCACCTGTGCAGAGCTACGCCTGCCTCAGCAGAGTCCGGTCTCAGCTTCAGCCTCCATCAGCCAAGCTGCAGCAGGCGGAGAACCCGGTTCAGTTCTACGAGCGCTCCGTCTACTCAGACAGGTACCGGACCAAAACCAGAATTCCACCAGCCGGGTTCGGTTCCTCCGGAACCCGATCTGGATTTTCTAGACAAACCAGACGAATCAAACTGTTGTGTTTCTGTGGCCGAGTGTGAAAGGCCTGATCTGAACCTGTCGGCTTCAGATCAGGGTTCTGGCTCAGCCCGAGATTTTGACTGTAACCCAACAGAACCATTTCCCTGTCCACCTGTCTCAGGTACGTCTTTGCGTCCAACCTGTTTGAGACCGGCAACTTGCTGAACACGGAGTGGAGCGTCTACCAGGACTGGCACACCTGGTTGCTGAACCAGTTTGAGCCCGACATCGCCCTGGACGCCATCATCTACTTGAGAGCCCCCCCGCAGGTAAATGGCCTCTCCCTCTCCTCCCGCGCCAGGTGACCGGCCCGATTATGAGACCGGGTCGGTCACCTGGCCGGTCCTCTGTGTGTTGCAGCGCTGCATGCAGCGGCTGCTGCACCGCGGCCGGCAGGAGGAGCAGGGAATCCCTCTGGAGTATCTGGAGCAGCTGCACTTCAAACACGAGGCGTGGCTCTACGACAGGAACCTCCGGTAACCGAGCACGCTCAGACAGCTGCTGCTGCGTTGAGGGTCAGTGGGATGAAATCATTTCTCTGTGCGTGCAGGCTGGACTTTGACTACCTCAGTGAACTTCCTGTTCTGGTTCTGGACGTGAACGAAGACTTTCAGAACGATCGGATCAAACAGGAAGACATCGTCGATAAGGTGCTTTTATACTGAAAGTCTGGTGGAGCTTTTATTTTGAAAGTCGAACACGGCTTTCATTATGAACGTCTGGTCACATGACATTCATTTGTCCTGCAGGTCAGGGAGTTTCTCAGCACGCTGTGAAGCTCCTCCAATCACCTCACAGAATGTCAACAGCAAGGCTTCTGATTGGACAGCAGCTTGTTACGACGTCCCCCTATTGCGACTTTGTAAACTTTAATTTTTACAATGAAAGCGCCTCAGTGTGTGTGTGTGTGTGTGTGTGTGCGCGTGTATTTATGCTTCAGATTTTTTTTTATGGCTCTTAAACACTGGAAGTGTTCCTGTTTCCTACATGCTAAGGAGACATTAAACACATCACTTTCTTGATTCTGTAAATAAATGAAATTGGAACCAAACTGCTCTGAGTCTGTTGTTGGTTTTGGTTCTGGATGGAGTCGGCGCAGTTCAGAACCCGGCTCTGATTAAGACACTGATAGATCTTAGAAATCTGAACTTTTTTTTTTGTTTGCCTTTCGTGTTTATTAAACTTGTATTTTCTGGTTGTCATGGAAATGTGAAGTTCTCCAGTCAGCGCTCTGATGAACATCTGTCCCAAGTGGGTCCATCGGTTCTGGTCTTGTGGTGTACCCTAAAGCATTAACAAATTACCGTTGCTAAGGCAACTGGGTGAGACTTCCCCCTGGAACCGCCTGACTGGACCTGGATTTAAACTTTCACCAGCACTGGGTTAAAGATCTACAAAAAGCTGAGTCATCCTGACTCACTGAATCTGACCAGAACCCAGACAGCAGAATCATCCTCACACCAACTGGTCCTTCTATGGGCCCCACTCCTCCAGCTCTCTGAAGCGGTGTGGGGCCCACTGTGACTCAATCAGGAAGTCCTTAATCGGCAGGTGGAGCAGGGGCTTACCAGATCTTCCAGTTAGCACGCCAGTCTGTCAGGGAGGGTGGTACTGGAAGCAGATATGAAGTGGACCGAACTGAGCTCCAAGTGGAACACATCATGGAGGAGAGAGGGAACCGCTTCTCCATCTGACCAAGAGGGAGAAGGTAGAGGACAAAGAGCAGAGCACCGAGCCTTGGGGGACGCCTTGAGGTGGGCGCGGTAGAGGAAGAACTCCAGGTGAGGTATGACCTAACCCAGGCTGGAGCGGACCGGAGGTCACCTGTCGGTCCATCAGGTTCCCTAAGTTGGACCTCATGCTACTGTCCGGTTCCCGGGTGTCAGCGATCTTTATGAACAGAACACATTTTTATATTCTGGTTGTGATGCTCTCATGTGTGTGTGGACAGGCCATCAGTTCATCACAGAGACAGACTGGATGAACAACCACCTGAGGAGAATTTGAGAGCTCGGCTTCCTCATGTGGGAGGAAGCTGGAGTGCCCAGAGAGAATCCACCAGGCAAACTGAGACCCGGGCCAAGTCTCGGAATCGAACCCAGGACCTGGCAGAGATGTTACCATGAACAGATCATATTCTTTAAATTTTACTTTTTGGGTGAGGGTTAGGGCTACCCCTACCATCTGCAGGCTGTGGCTGGAGCAGCCTGCAGATGGTAGGGTTAGCCCTAACCCTTTTTTTTTAATGTTTTGCAAGGAGATCCTGTGAGGAGGACGTCTTTTTTTTTTTAATGTTGTTGTTAATGGGGTTGTTGCCATGGTTACTGGGACTGGAGCGTTGTGTATATTTATGTATTTGTGGGCGGCGCCAGGGTGGTCCATGCAGCACCTGCAGCTCTGCTTCATGCAGATCAGGATGAATGGAGGAACGCAGCACATCCTCATGCGGGTTCATGCAGCTGAATGTTTCATGCCTTGTGAGGGACGCATGAAAACTCAAACTGTGAACTCTTATGCACGAGGCCCACGCTGAGCCTCCAGCAGCTTCATCATGTCTCCTCTGCTGCCTCCCGATTGGCTGAGCGGCTCTATGTGACAAACTATGTGACTGACCACAGATGCCGCGAGGCTCGGCTGACCTGCTGGGATGTTTGTTGTCTGGGCCTCAGCTGGACCAAGTGGAGCCCAGCCAGGAGCCGGGTCAGTGGAACAGACGGAGGTGGGGGGGCGGGACAGGGTATTCTGGATCGACCCAGGTCAGAGCAGCAGGTGGACTGGTGAAGCTAGCCAAAGGGTCAAAGGTTAACCTTCTGGAGACTCATTGATCTGAGCCCATTAGCATCAACCAGTGCTGGGCTCAGTCCTGTTTTCTTGCCAATCATTAACGTCCTGCGGTTGTCCTCTGCTGCTCCACTCTGCTCCGTCCTCCAGTCCTCCAGCAGCCTGCAGACGGTAAGTACAACCAGAAAATCCTCTTTTCTTTTTCTGTAATCCTTCAGGAATTTCTCCAGACTGTTCAGATCTTTCAGGTTTCGGGTCCCGGGTAGACAGGGGGGTGTGGGGTTTTGGACGGTCTGGGATGTTAGCGGGTAGGCTTTGGTTGGTTGATGAGTTTTGCTGTGACGGATCTGCAGTTCAGACACTGACGTGTCCTGGCCGCTCCGGACAGTCCGCGTTACGTCGCTGGGATGGGCTTCACCGACCTGCTGGACCAGGTGAGTCCGCTCTCTTCCTCTGTGGCGCTCCTATCACCTGATGAGTAACTTTCCTTTTGTCTGGCTGCCATGGTGAGGTGGGCGGCTTTGGCAGGTACCAGTGGATCCATGTGATCCTAATCAGTTTACCTGGTCTCATGTCGGCGAGTCAGAACCTGCTCAACAACTTCGTCTCAGGAATCCCAGTCCACCACTGCAAACCAGCGACCAATGAGAGCCTGGATGACCTAATGCGCACGTACCAGGTAACTGTCTCGCCTCCAGGTTCTGGGAGAGCCGCTGAGCCAATCAGGAGACAGCAGAGGAGACATGTTGAAGCTGCTGGAGGCTCAGCGTGGGCCTCGTGCACAGTTTGAGTTTTCATGCGTCCCTCACAAGGCATGGAGGGAATCCTGAAACATTCAGCTGCATGAACCCACATGTCTTTCCACAGGATCACCTTACAAAACCTAACAGAAAAAATCCAAAAGAAATGATCAATTCCAATGAAAATGTTTCAAATGAGGTTCAGTTTTATCATCGTTGACTGAAAACGTTTGTGTGGCTGCTGCGTATTTCCACAGCAGGAAACGTTTGCTTATGTTTACGCAATATTCATTTTTTACCTACATGAAACATTGGAGCACTAATGAGTCATTGAGAGATGATGCAGTCTGGCTGTTCTAATGCATGCCTCTGATTGGCTGTTCTAATGCATGCCT
>VMRN01000075.1:250000-275212 GCA_010277015.1 Poeciliopsis turrubarensis
TCTGATTGGCTGTTCTAATGCATGACTCTGATTGGCTGTTCTAATGCGGAGCTCTGATTGGCTACTTCAGGTGGACGAGCAGCAGCTGCTGAAGGTCTTCATCCCTCCAGATCCTTCAGGAAATAGACTCGACCGCTGCAGGAGGTAAACTGGTCTCTGTCCTTTGTTCTCCTTTTTTTTGGTGACATCTCTGACATCACTTCCTGTGCTAACTCAGGTACGTGGAGCCGCAGTGGCACTTGTTGAGCCTGAACATTTCTCTGAATACCAGCGAGCTGCAGACCGAAGGATGTGTGGATGGATGGAGCTTCGATCAATCAGAGTTCTCAGCCACCACTGTCTCCGAGGTAACAGCTGTGATTGGCTGATGGAAAGCAGGAGATGATTGGTTTGGATTTGGCATCTGAATGACAACATTGATAACAACATTAACAGCATTAATAACATTGCTAACTGCATTAATAGCATTAATAACATTGATGATAACATTAATAATATCATTAAATTCAAATTCAAATAGTTTATTAATCCCAAAAGGAAATTAAATGTTATTGTAGATTGTGATGGCTGTTGGCAGGACAGATCTCCTGTAGCAGTCTGTGTTACAGCGAATCTGAAGAAGCCTCTCACTGAAGACACTCTGAAGAAGAGGACGGTCAGGGTTGGCCAGAATTTACTTGGCTTTATGAAAAATCCTTCTTTGCATCGTCATCTATTCAGGTCCCTAGTTCAGGTTCTGATGGCATTCTCACCAACAGACTGATGTTAGATCCAAACCTTGAAGGATCTTGTCTTCCTCCAGTCGCTCTGTTCTTCTTCTAGAGAACTGCGTCTCCAATCTATCCAGAAGAACACCAAGGTTTTTATATTCCTTAGCCATTCCCCTGGCTCTCTTCCCAGTAGGACCTGTACTCCTCACCAGGGAGTCTCCATCCGCACCAGATGCTGATCCACCTCAATTGGCTCCATCAACGTGAAGGAGCGGATGCTCTGCTCTGAGCCCCTCCTGGATGACTGAGCGTCTCTCTCTAAAGGAGAGCCCTGACACCATTTCAGCTGCTTGTATCCGTGACCTTGTCCTTTTGTTCATGACCCAAAGCTCATGACCACAGATGAGGGTAGGAACGTATCTTGACCAGTGAATCGAGGGCTTTACTTTTTAACTCAGCTCTCTCTTCACCAGGACAGACCGGTACAGTGTCCAGTTCAGACTGCAGATGCTGCGTCAATCCGTCTGTCGATCTCCTGCTCCATTTCCCATTTCAGATAATCTGAACTGCTGTTCAGCACATAAGCACAAACAAAAGTCCTCCCACTCTTAGGGGGAGGGAGGCTACCCTCTCATTGAGCGGGTTGAACCCCCATGTGCAAGCACCAAGATGGGATGCAACAAGTTTGCTCACTCCAGAGCGGAAGAGTGTCCACCCTTTCTCAAGGAGTCTGGTTCCTGTCTCTGTGGTCTCAAACTGTGGTCTGTTAGCGAGGCAGCTATTTATCCAGGGGAGGCCGAGGCGCCACCTGAGTCTGCTGGAGACTCACCGGTCTGTAGAGCAGATTAGGCTAAATGGAGAAATCAGATAACCTGATCCTCAGATCTGAAGCTGTGTCCAGGTGACAGGGGGGTGGGGCAGGTGTATGACGGCGTCTCCGTCTCCATGGCAATAAGCAAATTTCAGGGGGTCCTGAAATGTGCTTGTTCTGCTTCCTCAAATAGGTAAGCAGAACCTGACCAGCTCACATCCATCACGGACTCCATCGTCTATCAGAGGGAGGGAGAGGAGAATCTGAGACCATCTGTCAAAATGTTACGACTGAAGCCAAACTGGATCCTGCAGTAAGACAATAACTCCATCCTCCTAACAGGAAGATGGCGCTTCCCTTTCGACTCCTCTGGGATTTCTGGCTACAGCTGTGGTATTATTTCAGGTTTTACTCCAGAAAGGCAAGAATGAAAGTTTGAAAAAGAAAAACAAAAAATGTCAATGGAAGTTCAAAGCTACTCCAACAGGCTGCCACTCTGAGTGGCCCGGCTCTAATTAGTAACATTAATACCAACATTAGAAACAGTAACATTAATGACCAAATTTCTAACAACATTGATCACATTAATTCACTTTATGATGATAAATTTCTTCATGTTTCAGAGCTTCTAATGCACCAACCTGACTTTATCTCTCCACCCGTCTTTCTCAGTGGGACCTGGTGTGCTCTCTGCGTCCTCTGAAGCAGATGATTCAGACCATCTATATGGGTGGCGTTTTAACCGGAGCCATTGTGTTTGGTGGCCTGTCGGACAGGTGAGACTCACCGGGTCAGAGTTTCACCTGACCCATCAGGGCTGGGGGAACCATCAGACATGTTCTATCTTCTAAGTCTGAATTCATGTCATTTCTATCAGCCATAGGTCTTTCTTAACGCACTGTTTGTCTCTCAGGTTTGGCAGAAAGTCTGTCCTTATATGGTCATATCTACAGCTGGCTGTGCTCGGCTCTAGCTCCGCCCTCTCTCCTTCATACACCGCCTATTGCATCTTCAGGTTTCTGAGTGGGATGGCCATGTCTGGAATCATCCTCAACGGAGTCTCACTCAGTACACATTTACCTGTTCACATGTCTAACTGGTTACCCGTTTGTCTGTTCAATAATTAAACTATAGAGTGGTTGCCCCCCAATAGGGGGCACCAAAATGTTTTATGTGAAAACTTTTTCTGAAGCGCTCTTCTTCTTCTTCATTGAGAAAATTAAAACACATTTTCATTCATTTCCGAGCTGCCCCCTTTTTAAATGTCAGATTATTGGAGAAATCTAATTATTGTCAGAAATATTAACATTCTTTCTTTACTGTTGGATAAAGTAGAACAGCGGCGCTCTCTGTGCTCGCCTACTGACCGTCTTCCTTCCTGTCTCTCCTCAGAGGTGGAGTGGATCCCTACCAAAACACGGACAGTAGTGGGAACTCTCACTTCCTTCTTCTTCACCTTTGGTCAGATGATCTTGGCAGGCCTTGCCTATTGGCTGAGAGACTGGAGGAAGCTCCAGCTGGTCGCCTGCGCGCCTCAGTTCCTGTTCTTCGCCTACAGCTGGTCAGTGAAGCCTCGGCACAGTGGATCCCTGGGATTCATGGGGGTTAGGGAGCACAGGCGCCCACCAAGTGCTAAATCCTGTAAATACTCGAGACCACGTCTAAAAACGCTCCTAGCTACTTCTCTTAATAGTTCATACATCAAATGTACCTTCGCACCCAGGATGGAGTCGAGACAGATTCTTCCAACACCAGAACGGAGAAAAACAGGCCGAGACCCAGACCGCTCTGGAGTGCTCATCCCCACGCTAACATAGATGCTAACAGCAACGGTCTGCCTGATGGCTGCTCTACGGGGAAATCAATGCAAAGGAAAATGAGAGCCACCCCTGGAATGGCTGATCTGGAAACACCAGCCAATAGTGTGTCCCATAGCACAGAGAGCTCAGCTTCCATAGCTGAAGTTAAGAGTATTTTAGATTTGATCTATTCAGAAATCCGCAAAATAATTTGGACTTCCGTTCCATCCAGAAAAAAAAAGCAAAACATGAATTGGTGGGTAGAGGAAGGAGGAAGGAAGGGAAAGGGGAGTCCACTGTACCTTCCCACGATTATTCAAGAGTCTGTCCTGTGATTGGTCAGATGATTGAATGCCTGTGCTGTGATTGGTCAGGTGGTATGCAGAGTCAGCTCGTTGGCTGGTGCTGAACCGTCGGTCTGAGGAAGCCTTAAAGGGTCTCCACAGAGTCGCTCGGATCAATCGGAGACCAGAGGCCATCAACAAACTGACCTTAGAGGTAACCTCTGACTGCATGTACAAGCGTACTCTGACCAATGAAGACGTGACTTTGGCACCATGTTACCACAGGTACTTCACTCCCACATGAGTAAAGAGATTGAGTCGAGCCGTTCAACGTTTACAGCCTTCGACCTGCTGAAGACCAGAAGGATAAGACGCATCTCCATCTGTCTGTCAGCCGTCTGGTGAGAAATTCACCTGCTTTAACCAGTTTGTTGTCTTTAAGTTTCTTCATTCGAAGGAAAAGCGTTCGAAGACCCATCTCACTGAACATTGTTATATAGTCACAGCAAGGAAAAGACCCACCCAAAGTCTGATCTTTTGCCAGATGGACCACAGAGTCAATGGTTACCCTGGTAACGTCACATACCCACCTTTTGGAGAACCGATAAGGATTTCAGGAGAAACCGCTAATTTTTCTTTGTCAGTTACTCATGGGTGCAGGGTCAAACAAGGGTACAAACTACATTCCACACGTCGGGCCTTTAAGACAATTGCCAGGTTAAAGATTTTGCCCAAGATGTCTTCATGTCTCTTATACTATCACAGATGCGGAAACATCCTAAACCTTGTCTGGAAACTTCTTTAATGGAAAAACACATCTTTCAGAAATACAAAAACACAGCAGATATAATCAGTAAATAAATGTTAAAAACAGTATCATCAGTTCCATCAAAGACGAAATAAGGCTAAAAACTAAATTTTCTATTACAATCTCAACCTGTCCAGGTGTTTACCTGTGTACCTGTCTGCAGGTTCTCCACCAGTTTTGCCTACTATGGTTTGGCGATGGACCTGCAGAAGTTCGGGGTGAGTTCTCTGATTTCTGCTCACCTGTCTTCCTTGTTTCTGGAGTGAACTGGGTTCTGATTGGCTGTGGGCTGTTCCAGGTAAGTATTTACCTGATGCAGATCATCTTTGGAGCCGTAGATATTCCTGCAAAGTTCTTGGCTCTGGGCATGCTCAGTTACCTGGGCAGGCGGGCCTCCCAGGTGTCGTGCCTCTTCCTGTCGGCTGTCATCATCTTTGCCAACATCTTTGTCCCCACAGGTACAGAGGTTCTGGTTCTGGTTCTAATATGACCCTAAATCCAGCCCTGACTCTCACCCTGATTCCACATTTGATCTCTACCCCATCTTTATTGGGTTTCAGAACTACCTCCGACTTTAATCTTTGTTAAGATTATGTGCTAAACTCTGACCCGACTCACTGTGTGGTTCTGATCCTGACTCAGGCCAAATCACTGGTTCTGATCCGGATCTAATCGCTAATCTGCGATTCTAACGCTGATTATTTTGTGATGTGTGGTTCTGGTTTTAACCCGGTCTGTTGTCCTGATCTGGTTCTGGTTCTGGTCTTTATCCTGCAGACATGCAGAGCATCAGAACCACCCTAGCCTGTCTGGGTAAAGCCTTCACATCGGCCTCCTTCACCACCGTCTATCTGTACACCGGAGAGCTCTACCCCACTGTCATCAGGTGAGTCCAACAGGCCCGGTTCCGTCCTCATCAGAACCTCTGACCGGGTCAATAGTACATGTTGTGCTGTACTTCCAGGCAGACAGGAATGGGCTTCGTCTCGACAATGGCGAGGATTGGCAGCATGGCGGCGCCTGCAGTTCTGATCCTGGATGAGGTGAGCCCGACAGGAACCAGAACCAAAATCAGAACTTTCTGGTACATTTTATGGCTAAACAGCTGCTGGTGCGCTTGGACACGGAAGTATTTATTCCGCTCCTTGTCCAGTTGAGACGTAAAGATGGTTCGGTTTTGGACAATTACAGTCCAGCCGTTAGGAAACTTAACATCTGGTATTGATTAATTATTGATAATAATAATTAAATTAGAGCGAGGTTAATGTCAAATTTTTTGACCTCCCCGCTTAAACGTACAGCGTCACATCATCACCGTAGCAACCGACCCACAGAGCTGTTCTTCACCTTGCCAGGTGTTTCCTGCACTACCCAGTATGGTCTATGGGGGCGCTGCAGTGGTGGCCAGCGGTTTCGCCTGCTTCCTGCCGGAGACGCTCAACAAGCCGCTGCCCGACACCATTGAGGATGTGGAGAAAAACAGGTGAGCTGTCTGCTGCGGCTCCGGAACTCTTCGGGTTCTGACCCGAATCCCCAAAAAATGAGAGCTGTACCTCAGCTGGTTCTGATGAAACAACGCAAACGTTGCAAATAGAACAACTCAAAACCTGCTGAGGTATAGGTCCCACTGTGGGATCCTGAAGTTAGACCCGGTATCTGGACCCCTGCGATCGTGGTTCTGTGATTCTTTCTACTGGGTTCTGGGAGGTTTTGATGGAGAGCATCCAGAGCGCTGCTCCTCCATGACCCTGGAGCTCACTGATCAGTTCTGTCCTCTAATAAATAACCTCAATGGAATCATTAATTATTCTGTGTGTCAAGGTCTGGAGGAAGACGCGGCTCCCACTTGAAAGAGGGCGTGGCTTCTGATGACTGGGGCGTGGCCACAAAGGAAGGCGTGGCCTTAAAAGAACTGAATGAGAAAGAGGGGAGTGGCCTCAATGCTCTTTAACCAATCACAGGATGCCACATCACATGGTCTGGACCAATCACAGCAGACCAATTAGACATGTGGACAATTTTAACAGTAAAATTTAATCTATAATCAATAAGCAGGTGATTGTTTAGAGATGAGAAGAACATGAGCTGACCAAATGATGAATGGAGTTTAATGTCTAGAGTTGAGATATGAATAAATTGACTGAAGACACTGATTATTGATCACTGATTATTGATTACTGATTATTGTCCGAAGCACTTATTGGCTGCCGTCAATAAACATATTGATAAACTGAGTCTGATCTGTTTCTTTTCCCAGTCACATGGTTCACAGGTCATGTGTGCTTTAAGAACATTCAGCAGGGATCATGGCTCCAAAGGGGCGTGGCCTATTACCCACACAGGTCAGCATGCATCAGGTGCAGATACCTTCATCGCGTCAATGACAGCTGCTCTCCAGCCTCAGCATCACCATGGCAACATGGTCCTCAGACAGGAAAAACACTGGATGATCACTGCTGTGTTTCCTTTGTCTCCCTTCTAAACTACTAGAAGGGAGACCAAACTACTCCCCCTGCTGGAGTGTGTGTGACCTGCAGCACCATGTTAGTCCTTGTTGACTCCTGTTTGTCTCCATGTTATTGAATTGACTTCAGATTTTTCTGTGCTTTAGTTTTATTCCTCGGGATTATTCTAGCTCTGGCCCATTCCCCTTCGCTGTTCTGCTTTTCAGTTGTTTTGTCATGTCCTTTTCTGTACTATCATAATAATAATACATTTTTTAAAAATGCTCATTACATCTTGAGATCTCAAAGGGCTACGTTGTGACACTGAAAGGGATCAGCAGAATGAATAAATCTGTTTTTTCATCAGGTTCTGGTCCATGTGAACAGAACCGTCCACTTACTGTCTAAGATTACAATAAAGATTTTAGACCCTAAGCTTTGTTTTAAACTGAGCTGCAGTGACCCGGTTCAGGTTCTGTTCAGTCATCATCTGTGTTTTGATCCATTCAGGGTTCATTCCCCTACAGTTTGCTGGTTGACGGCCCAGCTGGAAGTGATATTGAATGGCGTGGGAGGAGCTTGTTTTCTCCAACAAATTCTCCATCTGCCTAGAGCCAGTTCCCAATAGCAATTCACCCCGAAAGACAAACAAACTCGTCCAATGTACAGGAGTACCAAAACACATCAAACAGATTGAAATTAACCCTGGTAACGTCACGTTATATCAAGTTCAGGTTATGATGGTGATAAAACCAGACATTTACTGGCTTCATCAAGTGGCAGCAGGAAGAAATAACTTCCATTAACAGGAATAAGACCTCCTTCAGGACCAGAACCTGGATCAGCGTGAGCAAACATCTTCTGCAACCAAAGCTTTGAGAAGTCAGATGCTGTCAGAGGAAGCATTGACTTTCTATGGGGAAAGGTGATACATCAGTGGCTCCTCCGTTGTTGAGAAACAGTGAAGCAGATAAACGATGAGGATGGGAGAACATCTCTGGCTGAAGAACAGAGAATATGTAAATGGTGGCAGCAGTGAGGGAGGAGCCACAACATCTTCTCTGCTCAGATGAATCCAGCCTGATTGCCTCAATAACAACTAATAAAGTGGAATATTTTAATATACAGATTTATGATTAGCCTGGAGTTCTTTATTAATTTATTTAAGAGATTGTGGCACACATCAGTCACGTGACCCTGCTTCTGGATCCTAACGGATCTTCCCGCCGGAGATCCGGTGGGTTTCATAGAGAGAAGCTCCGACCACAGGATGCGCCGCCTGTTTCACCGGCTGACAAAAGGTGCGAAGTCACAGAGTCTCGCAGAATCAGCCAATCACAGACGTCGCTCTGCCCCGCTGTCATTAACCGACAGGACATCGGACCAATCAGAGCAGCTCTAGGCAAGAGGCCGTGGAGCAGGAGGGCGGGCCTACATCGCCACTCAGTAGATCAACGGAACAAAATGGCGGCCGTGGCTGCGGAGCCAGGAGCTGCGGTTCCGACCACAACACGGTCCGAGAGTCCGCCGGAACCCGGACCGTACAGCCCCGCACATCACGAGATTCCGGCGGAACCCAGCGACGGCCCAGAACCCAGTCCGGGCGGGAACCCAGATAACGGAGAATTCAGGGAGAGCCGCCATGTTGGTCCGGAGCAGAACCCCGGGGCGGGACCGGTTTTACCCGCGACAGACCGAACCACAGAGGGTCAGCTGGACCGGAGCGGGACCACTGAGGATGTGTTGAACCGGAGCGGCGTCCACCCGGACCAAACCGCGACCACAGGCCTTTCGAACCTCCCGGTGGACTGCAGCGGTTCTGAGAGGGTCTTTCCCGGACTGCCGAACTCAGACAGTACCAGTACCTATCAAACCATTCCTCTGGACCCGCAACCCCCCGCAGTTTTTCTGCACTCGGTTCCGGACCCCGCTCCGGTCTCTGAGGCCGGACTATCTCTGGCCGAACCGGCAGAACCTACCGAGACCACAGAACTGGACCGGTGCTACACGATTCTGGAGCAGGAGGAGTTGGTACCTGGACCTACGGAGGATTCGGTTTTGAATGAGAACTCAGAACCTGCCAAGGGGTTCTGTAAGAGCTCAGCGAGACCGAAGGTCGAGGATAGCTCTGGGTCGGAACCGAGTTCTGTGCTGGACCTGAGTCCTGGTACCGAGGTCCGAGTCAGCCTGGAGCACGTGATCGATGACGCGCTGGTGGTGTCGTTCCGGCTGGGGGAGCAGGTCTTCTCTGGGGTTCTGATGGACGTGTCCAAAAGGTACCGATCACACCCACAACACCCACTGCAGGTTTCGTACTGTTGTGATCAGAACCCAAAAGGGTCAGAGCAGAACTTCTGATGCCATGTGGGTTTAAGGTCAGTGGTCAGAACAGACCAGGTTAGTGGTTGATCCTGATAAGTTCTCCACATCATCTCCAAGTTCTTGTCTCCGCATAAGTTCTGACAGAACCGGATCCCCAGCATTGTTTTGGTTCTGGTTTCTATATGGGTTCAAAGGTCCAGAACCTTCGTCAATTGTCCTCAGAACTTTCAAATTGTCTTCACCATCAAATGAACATGGTGTCCGGCTGAGTTTTGGGTCACGATGGATGTTCTTGTGCACCAGAGGCAGAACCTCTACAGCAGGGGTCTCCTAGTCCAGCCCTCAAGGGCTATCATCCTGCAACTCCCAAATGGATCTCTGCTCCAAAATATCTGAATTTCCTGAGCAATGTTCATTCACCTCTGCAATAGGCTGGGAACAATCAGGTCATTTGATCCAGGTGTGTTTGAACAGAGATGCATCTAAAAGTTGTATCGTGTAGCCCTTGAGGACTGGACTGGGAGACCCCTGTTCTCCAGAACCGCTACAGAAACTTGGTCTCAGTGACGCAGCTCAGCCAGCTTGGTCTTTAGACAGAGACTGGTTGAGGTCGGCCATGTATGTATGGGTCAGAAAAGTTCAGTAGGTAGTTCATTGATCAGGAAGGAAATGATGTGGCCCATTCATACAGACAAGACAATTAAAGAGCCACTTGATAAAAATGAAGTATTAAAAAACAAATGTCAACATGATTTCACCGGGTCCCCCCCCCCCCACTTGGGTGGTTCCAGTTGGGTTCATCTCATCCAGCGCTGCAGGAATTGTCGTTGGGTTAGGGTTGACCCTTCAGACCAGCTGATGACTCAGCAGGTTTTGGTTCAGAAGTTCTGGCACAAAAACAACAACCGGATTGGAAGTGAGCTGAGCCAGAACCATTCAGACTCTCCAAAGCGTGGAGACGCTCAGTTGAGAGGGGGTTTTAACCTGGTTCTGATCCGGTCGAGTCTATTGATCAGATGTTCAGGTACCAGCCATTGTTCTGGTTCTAACAGTACTGCCCTGTCTCTGTAGGTTCGGACCTTTCGGGATTCCTGTCACTGTGTTTCCCAGACGAGACGACCGCTGCCGTCCCGCGGTGACTCTGCAGACAGCCGCTGCTAGCGACGGGCCGCGTACCGAGCTGGACGAGGCAGCCGCCCCCCAGCCATGCGGCCCCAAGCCGCCGCCGCTGTTCCAGGAGGGGGCGCCGTACCCACCGCCTCTGTTCATCAGGGACACCTACCAACAGGCCTTACCTCAGCCGCCGCCTCGCAAGATCAAGAGGCCGAAGCGGCGCTACCGCAGCGAGGAGCCCACCTCCATCATGAATGCCATCAAGCTCCGTCCCCGCCAGGTGCTCTGTGATAAGTGCAAAGGTGTGGTGGCATCAGGCGGCCATCGGGAGGCGCGACGGGGGGAGGAGGCGACACGGCGGCGCCGGCCAGCGGATGCTCCCATGTCCTCAGAGTTAAAGCGTCTGAAGATGGACGACAAGTCGGGGCGCAGTGCCGACAAGCGGTCGTCAGGGATACAGGGGCCGCAGTCCTCGCGTCGCGTCCTGAGAGGTGTTGTCTCGTCCTCTTCCTCGACGGCAGCATCCGGCCGGATGCGCCTGCAACTGAACTCTAAGAAGGTTTTGACCCCGGCGCCAGACCGGGCCGACGCCCGCAAGGTCCTCCAGAAGTTGACTCCGCACCGCCGGCCCAAAGACCAGAACCAGGACTGTGGCAAGGCGGTGACCCGGGCCGCGGCGCTGCAGAACCACGGCCAGAAGGTCCACTTCACCCGCCGCTTGCAGAACCCGGGCGGTGCCACCGTCCCTGCGCCGCTGCCACCCAGAATGCGCCTCAAACCTCAAAGGTATCGTACCGATGACCCGGCGCCGAGCTCCGCCTCTGAGGCGTCGCCCCGACCCGCCACAAGCCCCACCCCCTCGCCGCCAGCTCCTCCCACCCCGCCCCCGGCTGCTGTCGCCATAGAAACGAGTGACGGAGAGGCGCAGGAAGGAGCTGGCTGGCAGGAGGCGGAGCCTCCCCTGCAGTCCTCCTGCTCCCTAGACTCCTCCCACTCAGAGTGCAGCTCCACAGAGACCTTTGACCTCCCGCCCCCCGGGGACCCACCCTCCTCTTCCTCTGCCCCTCTCCCAGCTCCACCCTCCTCTTTCGTCCCTCTGTGCACCCCGCTGGCAGGCGAGGACGAGGAGGACGGCGACCCAAAGCGCCGCAGGAAGTCGTCCACGTCCTCCTCCTCCTCGTCTTCGTCCTCGTCGTCCGTCTTCTCCAAGTCCGTGTCCAAGTGTCTGCTACCGGATGGCCGCACCGTGTGCGTCGGCGACATCGTCTGGGCCAAGATCTACGGCTTCCCCTGGTGGCCGGCACGCGTGCTGGGCATCACGGTGGCGCGCCGCGGCGACACGGGGCTGGCGGTGCGGCAGGAGGCGCGGGTCTCCTGGTTCGGCTCGCCTACCACTTCCTTCCTGCCGCTGGCGCAGCTCTCGCCTTTCCTTGAGACGTTCCAGTCGCGCTTCGACAAGAAGAGGAAGGGGCCGTACCGCCGCGCCATTGCCGAGGCCGCGAGCGCCGCCAAGCAGCTGACGCCCGAGGTCCGTGCGCTGCTCACGCAGTTCGAGACGTAGCATAGGCCCCGCCCCTATTACACTGGCCCCACCCCTTTCATTCACTGGGAGGAGCCAACCCAGACTAATAAAGACTGTTTCCTGTGTGGAGAGGAGGGGAGGAGCCTCAGAGGGCAGGGGGCGGTGCTTAAACTTTCACCTGGTCAGGTGGCAGCATTTCAGCCCGCTGATGTCATTATTTATCAGGAGATTCAGAGCGATGATTGATGATTGGCTCACCAGGCTGACATCATGATGACATCACTCCTACCTGACCTGTTGTAAACACTAACCTCTCATCAGGCTCCGTAATGGTGAGGTCATCGATCAAAATGGCTGACAGTTTTATTTTTGTATCTTTCGATGACTCTCTTGCACCCCCTTCAGGTCTTATTTGGGCTTGAAATGCTGACACACTGACATCACATCCTGTCGAGTTTGACTGAAAATATTTGTACTTTATTTTGAAGTTCTGTTTAGACATTTAACTGTGAAATTGAGTGTGGTCCAAACTGAGGCTGGGGTCCAGAACATGGTCGGGAGTCGCACACTCCGGTCCCTAGTGTGCTTACATCATCGCAGCTGCGTGTGATTGGGTCCAATAGTCAGTTCAGTTCATTGGCAAACTGGGTCCCTTTATTTGGATCCCAACTGGATCCCAGTAAGGTGGGTTCCAGTAAACAGGAAGTAGTTTTAGCCAATCAGATTGTCCGATGTAGGTCTTGGATCCTCCTGGTTTACGTTCTGAGATGTTTTGACGTCTCACTCGTTCTGTGTTTGGAGCCCTGAGCCTGAGTTCATGGACCCGGGACAGGTGGGACAGGTAGGACACACTGACTGTTAGCCAGACGAGGATGATGAAGGTGGATCTTCTCTCTGCTGTGACTGTCGGACACTTTTTACCGTCTGTTTGCAGATCAGAGACTCTGACCAGTGTACATGTCTTTCTGTTTGAATCTGTTAATAAACTGTCCATCTGCTCTTTAACCATCGTGGGCGTCATCATTTCCGCGGGCGCCATTACTTCCGTGGGCGCCGTTACGTTCCCCTCTGTTTGACTGCCGGTGCCTTGCTCATGGGCACGCCTCAGACTTTCTCACCTGCAAACAGATGTTTGGTAAACTGGTCTGCAGAGCGGCTTCAAAGTGGGAGAGTCCCAGCAGGCACTGGCTGAATCAGTCTGTAGAAAGTATTCACGCCCCCTCCAGATTCCTCTGAGGGTTTCAGATCATCAACACGTTTCGGCATCAACCTGAGAAATAAGCAGGTTTCATGTGTGGAAAAGTATTCACAACCTGAACGCAGTAAACTGGTCCTATCAAGTGTTTCCAATGGGGACGAGTTTCTGCCATCTCTGGGTGAACTCTGACCCCTGCTCTGCTGGGGGCTTTAATTCAGACGCTGGGGGGTTTTCCATATTTTGTCAATTCCAGTAACGGCTGGTCAATTTTGTTCCTCAGCGATGCAGCTTAATTGTTTGAGGTTAGCGGTTAGCTTTCATGTGCTTTGGAGGTTTTGCGCATCTTCTGGAAATCTTGTGGCCTACTTTCTATTGTCAGGCATATTCTGTGACCTCTGGGTTTGCGGAGGTCAGACTGGGTAGCCGAACCTCGGGTCCGAGTTTTTCCTTCAAGGATGAAATTATGATGTAAAAACTTTTTGCTTTTATTCAGGGTGTTTATGTCTGAGATGAGTTGATGATCTGAAACGGCAGCAAAGCTCACGCCTGTGTCAGTGGGCGGAGTTTATTGTGTGGACCTGACCACAAGATGGAGAGCAGCTTTGCCTTTAGGAAGCACCCGGTTCAGACCAAGCCAATAATCAATGAATTGATGATGTGGATAAAGTGTAAACAGCCTTTCTGTGTCTCTGCAGCGCGCCGCTGAAGAGCTGCTGACGCTGGAGGCCGGCTTCACGCAGGGGGCGGGGTCTGAACACACATGGACATCAATAATCAATATTTAAGGCAGAGTTTATATTTATGAAGAAAAATCAATGTATTGATCTTACTGCTGTGTTTCCATGGATACTAGGTACAGGTTATAGGTTCTTGCGTCCTTCAATCAGAACTTGATCAGTTGATCAACTCAGCTCGGCCCCTGATGGAGAGTTTCCTCACCTGCAGACGCCATCTTCAGTTGGAACCAGCAGGTGAGGCTCCGCCCCCGACCCCTCACCTGGGAGTGGCTCCAGGTGAAGTGGTGGGCGGGCCAAGTGGCGGCTCTACGCTGCACAGGTCAGAAAAAAATTATCCAGTCTGATCCATTTTCAGGCAAACATGAAAAAGTGAAAAGTTTTTATTTGGTTTTGAATCGGATACCAGTGATCAAAATGTCGGACCAGATGTGATTCTCATATTTATTGATCGGGTTAACGTGACCTGGAAATATCTCTGCGTGAAATACCAGAGGTTTAGTGACACTGTGGAGGCGCTGGGGCCAAACGTGGACCTGGCATGGTCAACAGCGGTCTGAAACACCCAGACGTTTGAGGGACTTCCTGCTGCGGCTGAGGGACTTCCTGCTGCGGCTGAGGGACTTCCTGCTCAGAAATGAGCTGCAGAACATCAGCAGAGAAGAAGACGTTGGATGCTGGGGTTGGGTTGAAGTCAACACCATGTGTGATGTACTGGGAACCAGTCTGGGAGTCAGTCTGGCAGGACCATCCCTCATTCCCCTGAATGATACGGAAAGCTCTGCTGAACAGGAAAACTGTCTGATCCCGTTCCTCTCAGTGTCTGGTTCTGATTGGACGCTTGAGGTCACGTGACCAGAGAGTTTCTTCCTCCTTTGTGTCCTCATCCTTGCAGTCCGGTTCTATTTGTTGTTTTCAGCTCATTTCAGTCTCGCGATGGTTCCTCTGGTCCAGTTTGGTCCGGTTTGCTTGTGCCTATTCCGTTCCTTTTCTCTGGTATGGTTGGATCCGGTCCGTTCTGATCCAGTCCGGTTGGGTTTCTGTCCTCCAGCTCCTCTCTGGAGGCGTGGCAAAGCGCTGGTGAACAGGTTCTCTAGCAGCTGATTCTCCCAGTGACTTGTCAGATCTGCCCAGTTCCTGGTCCAGTCAAAGTATTTCAGTGGGAACTAATGAATTTAATCGGGTCAGAGTGGATATTTAAACTGGTTTGGTTTCAATGTCTGAATTTATTTCCATATTATCTGATTAAAACTGCCATGTAGTTTAATCTGATCTAACCGTGTTAAAACATGTTTAAATTGGTTTAAACTGGTCTGAACTGGGTATTAATGGTCTGAAATAGGTTAAAACAGTTGGAACTGGTTCCACAAAGTTTAGCTGAACCAGTAAACAATCTGCAGAACTGGTGAGAAGTAGATCAAATGTGCCTGACATGGTCAGAACTGGTTAACCTGACCTTGTTAAACCTTGTATAAACTATTTTGAACTGGACTGAAGTATGTTGAACTGGTTAATACTGGTCTGACCTGGTCGCAACTGGTTTCCACACCGTCAAAAATGTTCTAAATTAGTTTAAATCAGCATCCTGTGATTGAACCAGTGGGAACTGGTTTGAACTGGTTTTTAACTGGTTGTGTGATGACTTTTTGAAGGTTTGATTTTTTTTTTTTTTTCTTATTTTTGTTTGAGTTGAAAATGATGCAGACAGGAAATTGTTTTAATATTGTTTACAGATGGAAATGCAATAAAAATGCATGTGTGAAACATTTTTCTGTGTCGGTGGGTAATTGATCCGGGGTCAGAGGTCAGAGGTGTTTCCTACCTGCTGTCCACTAAGTTTCAGACTCACTTTAGATAAAGAAAGAAATCAACTTAAATAACTTCACCAGGATGAGTATGAAGAGGCCGTCTGAGAGACATCAGTGCGACGGTTTCCTGTCTTTCAGCGTGATGTCACACCGCCGCGGCGTCTCAGTGGAAGCCGAAAGCTACAAGAAGCTGAAAGCTACTTGTACCGGTTTCCACACCATTCCAGCTCCAGCTGAATCCAGCTCTTCCTCGTCATGCTGATCCAGGAGGAAGACGCCTCTGCCTGACGAGTTTCCTGGTCCGACCACCTGGCCATGACAGAACCCTAAGGTCAGAGGTCGTTTCAGGCACAGCTTCCTTCCAGGCCTCACAGCAAGAGTAGATGGTGATGAAGGTGTGCTGCTCTCAGCTTCCTGCCCTCGGGGCCAATGATTGGCCCCTCAGGTGAGCCAAGATGGGTAAAGGTTTCTGTGCTGATGGTTAATAATCTGTTAATAATCTGCTGGACTTTGTCCTGAAGCTCAGTGTTCCTTCAGACGGACGACTGCAGCTCGGATGGAGGACGACACCAAGGTAAGGCATTCATGGTTCTGATTCTGATTCTGATTCTGATTCTGATTCTGGTTCTGATTCTGGTTCTGGTTCTGGTCCTGGCTCTGATTCTGGTCCACGTTGGGTGAGTTCTCAGAACTTGAGGTGAGGCTTTCAGGGCTCAGAGTTAAACTTTGTTTAAGCCTTTCCAGATGATCAGATGACCACTCTTGTCCAGAATCAGTTTCTGTGAAGAAATATTATTAAATCAGTGATGAATGAAACCTCCAAACCATCCGGCTTCAGGTGTCAATGCACCTGACACAGGTACACAACACCTACTCAGAAACATGTGCGTCTTCCTGGAAGTGGTCGCAAAGTTTGTGTGTTCTGAATTGGGTCACATTGACACAATCAGCAGTTTGCAGTCCATGCAAATGATTTACACAGTCACTGTGTTCCTCAGTCTGCTAGAATCACTCGGAAACACCAGGAATCGCAAGGAGAACCGATCACTTCTGTTCGGTGACTCACAACTGATAAGCATCTCCTTCCTGCTTCTTGTGAAGAGGTTGAGTCAGAACAAGGAGCTGGTGGCTAGCTGCTGAGGGCTACCTGCTAGCCAGCAGGCCCTCATCGGATTCCTGCTCTGCAGCATCAGGAGTTGTTGGCACAATGCCACGGTGGAAAAATTCAGCAGCAACTGTTGCTTCTCTTAGGGTCAAAGGTTGTCTCCAAACCACCCAAAGTCCATGGTTCTCCAGAGAAAAAGACATCAGTAATTCAGTGATTCTTCCCTTCTGCAGAAGTTTGAACCAGCACCTGCCTGCTTTGCTATCGGTTTTATCCAGACATTTCTGTTCTTTCTTGCTGTTTCTCGTCGTTTCTGTCCTCCCAAAAGCAGTTTCTGTCTGTTTTTGGACATTTCTTTTTGTTTCTGGATGTTTCTGTTATCACACAGACCATGTTTTTATTTCTGGCCTTTTCTGGTAGGCCACAGAAAGCCGCCAATGGGAAGCCCCCCCCCCGTCTGTTTCCATTTTCTGCTCTTGCAGCAAGGCGGACGCCGGAAGAACTCTGGTCAGAACATCAACAGCGACTAAACTTTGTTCAGTGTCTGGTTGGCAAATAAAAACATAAATCGTATTCGTCGTGTTAGGAACACGAAACTGTCTTCTTCAGTTTCCTGATGGACACAGGTAGATTGTAGCCGCAGCACCATCATCTGCTGTCGGTCTCAGCTGAGACCGGCTGCTGATTGGCTACTGCCTCTCAGGCTGGGTTTTTATTGGCGAGGAGAACCAGCTAGTGGGTTCATACTGACATGTTTACCCTGCAGGGTGAAGTTAAAGGCAAAGTTGTGTTCATTCAGCTTCCCCGATTTTCTCAGACAGGAAAAAACTCTTTATTTTTAAAGAGTTTAAAAGTCACACTGCTGCTCCTCTGTCCAAACAGAGCCGGGACCACCTGGAAGATGGACAGGGCCGCAGGCCAAGCAAGGCCGACTCTTCCACAAACCAGCCAATCAGAGCGGAGAGGGCGGGACTAGACATGATTTACACCATTGAAGACGTCCCACCATGGTACCTGTGCATCCTGCTGGGACTACAGGTGAGAATCGGACTAAGCTGGTTCTGCTAGAATGATGACGGATGATTCGGTTTCTTGAATCCGTCACAAAGCAAAGATGTTCTTCAAACAGCCTAAACATGTTCAGTCCATTTAAATCCTCTCCAGTAAATCTGGAGGTTCTGACAGAATCCTGCTGGAGCTGGCTTTCCCTAGAAAAACTACTAATTATTTTTAGCAGCAATAACCAAATGAGCAGTGAAGTTGTGCAACATTGAAGAGTTTTAGGTTTTCCTCCCCCTGAGTTGATGTCCAATAATTTTTATTTGGGGTGTTGCCAAGGAGACCCTGTGGTTGGGCGGTGGGTCTGAGCCACCATTTGGGCCCTTGAGCTTTCTGCTGAGACTGAAGGGTGACTCTTTTCTCATTGGTTCACAGCATTACCTGACATGTTTCAGCGGCACTGTGGCGGTCCCGTTCCTTCTGGCCGAAGCTATGTGCGTCGGACGAGACCAGAACACTGTGAGTCAGCTGATCGGAACCATTTTCACCACCGTTGGAATCACCACGCTGATCCAGACCACCGTGGGAGTCAGGTTGGTCTCTGCTGAAGCTTCAGGAGAATGTGAGCAGCTTAAGACTGAAGTTAGTCTGTGCTTCCAGGCTTCCTTTGTTTCAGGCCAGTGCTTTTGCCTTCCTGATTCCTGCTCAGG
Source organism: Poeciliopsis turrubarensis (assembly GCA_010277015.1). Taxonomy (NCBI): domain Eukaryota; kingdom Metazoa; phylum Chordata; class Actinopteri; order Cyprinodontiformes; family Poeciliidae; genus Poeciliopsis; species Poeciliopsis turrubarensis. Next base: position 268,368 of record VMRN01000075.1, read on the forward strand.
CCATCCTCAGCCTGGACCGCTGGGCGTGTCCCAGTGAAGGTGATGCTTCATTTCTGAGCTCTGATGTTTCGTTTCTGTCAGTAGACAAAGGTGACCCTGACATTACTGGGTTTTATTTCCAGACGTGATTTATGGGAACTGGAGTCTTCCCCTCAACACCTCCCATGTCTGGCACCCTCGGATCAGAGAGGTATGTTGACCTGGGTGGTCAGGCATCTAGATGTGGGTCAGGACCAATAAAATTCAAGTTTTAAGGGTCCACACTGAGGCCAAGGTCACTTTTGACTCTCTGCATCAGGAACTTTAAGAAGGTCCGATATTAGAAGACATTACTCAATCTTGTCAGACTTCAGTTTAGCTTAAAACTTCATTGTTAAGGTAGTTCTGATCCATTTAGTATTTTATGGCACAGAGTCCTGGTGCAGTAGTATGTCGCCTCTTAACCCCCCCAGTGACCTCCTGACCCCTGGGCAGGCTGCATCTCCTCGTCTGGGTCAGATTAAATTCGTTCTTCAGGGTCTAAAAGATTCGGTGATGTTTCTGCTTTCCATAGGAGCGCATGCTAGAGATGTTGTGTTGTTTGCTTGTTTCCAGATTCAGGGAGCCATCATCATGTCGAGTCTGGTTGAAGTTGTGATTGGTTTGTCTGGATTACCTGGTCTGCTATTAGAGTACATTGGTCCTCTCACCATCACACCAACCGTCTCCCTGATTGGTCTGTCCGTGTTCACCACTGCTGGAGACAGAGCTGGGGCCCATTGGGGCCTGTCTGCTTTGTAAGACACCTGTCCACCTGTCTGTGAAATCTGTCCACCGATCAGCATTTCTCAGTTTGAAACACGTAACCCTCAACGGACATGTCCGTTTCTCTCTGCAGATGTATGTTACTGATTGTGCTGTTTGCCCAGTACCTGAGGACAACATCACTTCCCGTTCCTGTTTACAGCAGAAGAAAAGGACTGACGTCCACCAGGGTCCAGATCTTCAAGATGTTTCCTGTAAATGAGACCCCACAGAGGCGGTGAAGTCAGCGATGACGTGGTGTAGTGATATTATCCTCTGAATCTCGTCTCAGATCATCCTCGCCATCATGCTGGTCTGGCTCGTTTGTTACATTCTGACTTTAACTGACCTGCTCCCTAACGACCCGGACCGCTATGGACACAAAGGACGGACCGACGCTCGTGGGGACATCATGGCGTCAGCTCCCTGGTTCAGGATGCCTTATCCATGTAAGAAATTCACCAAGGAAACACCCCTGACGTAATAAAGACACAGGGCTGACGATGATGATGATGACGGTGATGTCCCATAGGTCAGTGGGGGTTGCCGGTGGTGACTGTTGCTGGCGTGTTGGGGATGTTGAGTGCCACCATGGCGGGGATTGTAGAGTCCATTGGAGATTACTACGCCTGCGCCCGTCTGTCGGGCGCCACGCCGCCACCAGTTCACGCTATCAACAGGTGAGTCTGGAAGTCGGTGGCTGGCTCCGCCCCTTTCCTGTTCGGGTTGTTGATTTTCCGCGTTGCTTGTTTCAGGGGGATCTTCACTGAGGGAATCTGCTGCGTCATTGCAGGTCTGTTAGGGACAGGAAATGGATCGACCTCCTCCAGTCCCAACATCGGAGTCCTTGGAATCACCAAGGTGAAAATCTTCACCAGGATGAATGAGACCCTTTATATTTATATCTGGTCAGATTACTCCAAGTTTTACTGGTTGCAGATTAACTGGTGCAGGATTTACTGGTACTGGGTGTGCTGTTGCTGGATGTAATCATCCAGCATTTATTACTAGTTCTGGATTATTGATCATAGGGCTTAATGTTCTGCTCTATTTAAAATCATTTTGTATATTTTGTGTCAATTGACAGCTAGTATCACGTCACCATGGGAGAAGAGTGTCTTGTAGTTTCCGGTTACCACCAGAGGGAGTGTTTTAGTTTTATGTGCTGATTCCTACAAAGGCAGCTATGTGGTTACTTAAGGCCAGTGGAAATCGATCTGAGTTTTGCTAATGAAAGGGGGAAAAGGTTTTCTATTGTGCTGAAACAGTTATCTGGCTTAGGATAACGATAAATGTTCTAGTCCTGGTCAAAAATGACGGAAGAGACGACGGAAAGTTCAAAAGGCTAATTTCACATGATGCTGACCCTATAAATGGAGGAGTTTGTCCTTTACTGCTGCTTTAGAAAAGAGTCTTCTAAAAATGTCAGAAGGTGTAGGAGTTTTAAAGTCAAGCGGAGCAGCGTTGGCAGCAGGGGTAAACCGATTGCAGTTTTCTGGTCGGTCGGCAATTACCGATTTTTAAAAAGCTTAACCTGCCAATTCCGATTTTGGTCGATACCAATTTTTTTTTTGTCTGAAATGTTGCTCAATAGAGCAAGAAAGTTGTTGAGTTGGCAACAGTGGGTCAGTGTTATGACTTGTAAACGTGCAGACATGGCTTGGAGGGCCGGTCTGTCAGTCAAATATTTCTCATTGACAGTGGTTGATTCTTAGACGATTGTCAAGCAAGATAAGATCGATGGATAAGATTGGCTCCGTGTGTAAAAATCGGCTGATCAATGATAAATCGGTGCACTCCACTTGGTAGTGAACTCTGCAGACCTGGACAGGCCATGATGGCGTTTTGCAGTGTGTGTCGATGTTTGCCTGAAGGTCGACCTGTGTGCAGGTGGGCAGCAGACGGGTGGTGCAGTTTGGAGCTGGGATCATGTTCATTCTGGGATCGGTTGGGAAGTTCACAGCTCTGTTTGCCTCTCTGCCGGATCCAATCCTCGGAGGAATGTTCTGCACATTGTTTGGTAAGACAAACTCTTTCATCTCAGTTGAGTTGATGAGGTCACATTAATCCTTTTTTCTTTCTTTCATCCGCAGGTATGATCACAGCTGTTGGTCTATCAAACCTGCAGCTGGTTGATTTGAACTCTTCCAGAAATCTTTTTGTTCTCGGGTTCTCGATGTTTTTCGGCCTCACGCTGCCAACATACTTGGACACACATCCGAAAGCCATCAGGACAGGTGAGAGTGTTTATCTGAGAAGGTTAGTGTTCGTTAGAGGTTTTTTTTGTTGTTGTTTGTTTTAGTACTTTCCTTGATTTGCTGCTTTGAGTCCCTCAATTTCAATTTTAAAACATAAAAGCTGAGCTGACTCCCCCTGCTGGAGGATAATGAAATAACACAAGAGTTACACACTGCTAGTAGCTGCATCTGCACCCATGACCTCCAGTCACCTGTCCTACCTGTCGTCGTTACCATGGCAACTGCCTCTTGGCAGGTTTAGCTGGGCTTCCTGACCGATCAGTCGTTCTACATACCAGAACTGAACCGGTTCTGATTTGGAAACTGATTCAGTTTCAGTGTGAATGAAATCTGGAGTCCTCCTAATTGAACTTCTGGATCTGGAGCCGCTGGTTGGCTGCACTGGTTTTCATCTGACTGAAATTATTCTGTCTCTTCTGGTTCAGGTGTTGCAGAACTGGATCAGATTCTGACGGTTCTTCTGTCCACTGAGATGTTCGTCGGCGGTTTTCTGGCTTTTTGTCTCGACAACACAATACCAGGTGAACAACGAACCAGTCACCTGTTGCCAATAGCAACAGATGATCAGGAGCATTTTCAGCGCCAGTCTCTATGGAGAACTTTCTACTGAATGTTTCACAGAGTTTCAGTTTTTATGTCAAGCCTCTACAAACACATAAAAGCATTAAATCCCTTTGATTAGATTTATTTCTTAAGAAAATCAGTCAAAAAAAAAAAAAAAAATGACAAGAATGGAACCAACAAAACCTAAACGTTGTGGACAGGTGGAGCTGCAGTGATGTCACACTCACCTGTTTTCTTCTCCTTCTGTGTTCAGGAACGAGGGAGGAGCGAGGACTTGTGCAGTGGAGTTCCTCAAACGCGGTCCCCACAGCAGGCCCCGCCCCCTCTCCAGGCTCCGCCTCCTATGACTTCCCTGTGGGCATGGGCGTGGTCAGACGGACCCGCTGGCTCCGCCGGTTCCCCATCTGCCCCACCTTCACAGGTTTCAGGGTGTGTGAGGAAGATCTGGATGATCTACCACCAGAAGGGGAGGAGCTAGAGGGGCAGGCGGAGGAGCTAGGAGACCCTCCCCTGCCAAGCACCAAGGTGTGACAGTGATGTCATCAGCCTGAGCCAATTAAATTGAATTTGATCAGGTTCCTGTTTCCCATCTGCTGTAGCTCCACCCCCTCCTCACCTTTAGGGTCAGAACTGGGACCAAATGTTCGGGTCAGAAGCTTGTTAGGTTTTCAATAAAACGTATTGAACTGTGTTTCTGGTGATGCTCTAATTTAACTTTACAAATGGCGCCCCCTACTGGTCAAAAGCAGCCAAGTCACTCAAGAATCAACAAGTTCTCATCAGGAACTACCTGAGCGCGGTTCTGTTCGGACCGGCCATAGAGTTCAGGTTCCAGAAGTCAGGTACACTTCTTGGAACCACGACTGAACTCTGACCTTTGGGCTTCCTAGAGGTCAGGAACCATAACCCTTAATTCACCGAGATTCAACTTTCACCATAAAAGCCCCTGAAGTTCTGATCGGTTCTGATCGGTGGAACCAGACTGTCCACATATCAAAGAAACGACGAGTCCAGTTCCACAACCATGTTGACTTAAGAATGTGGCCATCTCAAACACGATGATTATTAAATTTAAGACTCTTCAACACAAATTTGATCACAATGGTTCCTTTATTGAAACCTGAAGCTTCAGAGTTTGACACTGAAAGAATGAAAATCTGACATTTTTGATTTCAGCCCAGATTTCACACTGAATGAAGTTGCAGCCTTATTTTATAAGCCCCACGGCTTTTCATGTTGAAGTTTGTTAGAAATGAAGGTGTCAGTAAAGCTCAGAAGCAAAGGGTTAACCCAAACTCTAACACTGAAGTCCTGCACTGATCACACGATCAGCAGGACCTGTGATGAACTTTGACCTCCTGAGAAGGAAGCTGTTGAAACATGTCAGTTGTGTACGTCATTCCAGGTGTCTTTGTTCATCACCTTATTTGCCTCTATGAAGGTTTATGCTGTTGGGCTTACAATGTACTGCTTCATGTGTAAATTATGTAATCTGAACAAACTGGTCACAAACTGGTTACCAGTTTGTTCTTGTCGCTGACATTAAACATTAATTAGCAAAAAATATAATCTAGAGGAGCAGCTGGAGCTTTAGTTGTGATGAAGGATCGTCATGGTGACGGCATCATGAGGTGTTGTCATGGTAACAGGTAGGTAGGGCCCACCGTACAGCAAGGGCACGCCCATCAGTGGAAACTGAATGACTGGCAGGACTGTTGGGCTTCCCCCCAACATAGAGGAGGCGGAGCCTGCAGGGAGGAACACCTGGACGAAGCGTCCAGTTTCCGGGTCCAGCAGCAGCTTCCTCTGAGCTGCTGGGCCGGCGTCTGTGTAGAAGCAGCGGTGGCTGCTGGGGTCTACCATCAGGTGACAGGAAGCAGGGACACTAAGCAAAGCTCCGGGTGCTGCAGTGGAAACCTGGCCAGGTGTGAAAGTCTGTGAACTCACAGGTAAGGGCTGCTGCGGCGGTTGAACCTGTTCACGTCTTCCAAAGCTCCTGCAGTCCGGATCTCTGCTGGTTTCAGTCCGATTTGAAGAGTTATCCCTGACTTTGATCTGACTTTTGTCAGGATTCACCAACAGGTGGACGGGGGGAGGAGCTGGGAGATGATGGTGGGATGGCATGCAGCTCAGAGGAGGGTGGAGGAAGGGGACGCTTCTCAGGTGGGACTGCAGCCTGTAAAAACAGGGATGGAGGAGCTGGATGGGAGCAAAGGGGGAAGCTTCACATCGGGTAGAGCGCTGGCTCTGGGTGGAGCATGGACGGAAGTGGGGCTCTGGGGCCGTCTCAGAGGACTTTGGTTTCTGGAGATCAGGTGGTGAGCGCTGCAAGGGGGCAAGGCAGACTGCAGCTGTCTCTGATTGGTTCATCTCTGAAGGGCCGTGGCGGACAGGTTGGACATGGCGGATGGATTGGACAGGGGGCCTGTCCTCACACTCGTCCATTCGCTGACTGTTTTGTTTTTCAATAGCTGCTGAACGGCTGCCGGCGTCGTCCTGTTGCCTGTTCTGTGATTTGCTGAGAGATGCCATAACCATGGCAGCATGATGTTTACCCTCGGCAGCTGGGTGACGTGAGACTCTCTCCTCCTGGCCAATCGCGTTGCACCTCGCTGGGTTCATGCTAACAGCTTTGCTGTTGCTGATGCTGTTGAAACTCTTCACATCTCTGACCATGTGCAGTGGAGCTTTGAATGCTCCTGTCTCCCCCTGCTGTTCACCCTGCTGCCCTGCAGGTGGGGCGGGTGGAGCGTGTGGGGCAGGTGCTGCCTCCGGGTTTTTCAGGCTGTTAGCTGTGGCGCTGTTCTCCTCCACCTGCATCTTCTTGGACAGGATGTTCATTAAGAGGCTTGACGCCATCTTTGTTTTACTTTCATCCAGAGAATAAGACTTCTGAAGGCATCGCCGGCTTCCTTCCAGCAGGAGACCTGAAAAATCAGAAAACTGGATCAGAACTCAGTCTGGCACCAGTTAAAATCATGTTTGAACAGGGAAGCAAGATGTAAGTCAGTTCAATCTGATTTACATGAAATAATGAGCAGCAAAAGGCTTTCAGGACAAATGGCTGATCAGCTTCAAACCACGGCATGGAAACCTGATGATCGACCAACCAACCAACCAACCAACCAACCAACCAACCAACCAACCAACCAACCAACCAACCAACCAACCAACCAACCAACCAACCAACCATCCATCCATCCATCCATCCATCCATCCATCCATCCATCCATCCATCCA
>VMRN01000075.1:277915-295400 GCA_010277015.1 Poeciliopsis turrubarensis
TCTCTCTCTCTCTCTCTCTCTCTCTCTCTCCTGTGTGTTGTTGGTGTTGTCTCCAGCAGTAACCCATGTACGGAGCCATTGATTGGTCCAGGTGAGTTATAGGAGGGATGTTTCCAAAAGTTGCAGGTGGAAGTTCCAGAGAATGGAATTGACCATCTCTGATTTAGACTTTACTTTCTGAAACTCAAGCTTCTGATTTGAGTTTCGGTGCAGTTCTGGCTGCCGACCAGGCGGTGGCGGTAGTGGGCCACCCCGTTGCTTGCAGCGCCAGGACCAACCAGCAGCAGAAGAATCGTCATTTCCTTTGCCATATCGGGAGCTGCAGCTGGGTGGTTCTGGTTCTGCGGTTTCGAGGCGGTCCGCGTCAGATGCCTGGGTTCCAGTTCTCAGCTTTGCAGGTGGGTTCGCAACCGGTACCGGCAGAAATCAGGACGTCAGCACTTGGATCCGAGTCGCGCGTCATGGACTCGGACCACAGTTCGACTAGCGGCGCTCTGGTCATTTCCGGTTAGCCGCCTGCTAACGCCAGAGCTGCTTTACGGCAATCAGCTGATCTGACCGGAAGTGAAGGAGCAAGTTGCGCAGCGAGTCCTCAGACAGAGATCAGTGACCGACACCAGAACCGGTATCAATCAGTGGACCGACATGAGCAGCGCATGCGCAGAACAAAGGCTGGTGTTCAGCCCCGGGCTCGTGCAGCTGGTCCAGGTATCGTTTACCTGTAAAAAACAACAACAAAAAAAACAGTTTGAGGCCTGGGGGGCGTGGCAGGTGGGAACAGGTGGGAGAGCTGGTTCGGCTGGGAACAGGTTGGGCCGGGCAGGTCTCGACAGGTAGCAGAGACAGGTGCGAGGTGGTCCCGTATTAGGAACCGTCTCCATGGAGACGCTCGGATCTGTCATCAAAGTGATGCCTCCGTGTTGTTTGTAAATCTGCACTGGGTCTGTTCTGGTTCTGGATCCCGGCGGTTCTCTGGTGTTACTATTCAGGTCCTCTCGGTACTTCGGACCGAGAGGACCTGAAGACTCACCTGAACTTTTCCGGTTCCATAGCAACAGCACACGCCCCTGTCTAACCTGGCTCTCTGCTCCTCCCCAGGATGAGGTCCTGCCCCAGGGCCCGAGGGTTGTGGTTACCGGGGCGACGGGCCTTCTGGGTCGGGCCGTCTGCAAGGAGTTCCAGAACCACGGCTGGACGGTGAGCGGAACCGGCCTTCGGCGGGCCCGGCCCCGCTTCCTGCGCTGTGACCTGACCGACGAGGATGCAGTGCGCCGGCTGCTGCAGGAGACCAAGGTACCAGAACCCGACCCCGTATGAAAAGTTTTGACCTCCTCTCTAATTTCAGCATTCCTTCATTTTCAAGACGTTTGGAGCGTCTCTGTCCTGGGACAGCCAGACGGGGTCAAAGGTCATGGGTGCAGCAATGTCGCTTTCAGAGAGATTCATTTTCTGTAACTCAGACATTTTGCGGATTCTCTTTTAGCAGCGGAGGATACAAGAAGTACAAGCGACGATGTCACTGATCCTCTGCCATCACCAGCTTTACTTTTAGAAAACATAGATTAACTGGAGGGTCATTTAAAGGTCGCCGGGCTTCAACTGGTGTCGTCATGGTAACCTGAGCGTTTCTGTTCCAGCCCGACGTTCTGGTCCACTGCGCCGCAGAACGGCGTCCGGACGTCATGGAGAGAAATGCGGACGTGGCGGTCAGCCTGAACGTACACGCCTCCAGCACCGTCTCCAGGGAGACAGGTCAGTGGTCACATGACGCCGCGGAGCCAGAATCCAGGTTCAGACCACAGACTTCTTTTTTAAAATTATTATTTAATTATTTTTTTTATTCCCCTCCAGGGGGCTTTTTGTGTGCTGTAGTGTCTCTTTTATGACAGTAGGCTGACAGGAAGGGGGTAAAGGGAGGGGAAAGACGTGCAGCAAATATTGTTGGGTCCGGGAGTCGAACCCGCAACGGCCGCATCGAGGACTCAAGGCCTCTAAATGTGGGTCGCGCTGTCCCCTCCGCCACCACAGCACGCCCAGACCACAGACTTTTATATGTTGCACCAGCTGCAGTTCTAACAGACTTTATATGGTCCTGTTGCCGCCCCGTACGTCTGTCCCCGGTTCAGAACTCTGGTCTTTTATGACCTTGTCCAATCGGGTCTGGTAGCAGAACCCAGTCGGTTCAGATAAATTTAGAAATCCAAAAACAGGAAGTTTGTTTTTGCTCCAACGGCTTTCAGTCTGTTCAGAAGGTTCTGGTTCTGTAGGATCATTCTGACGGGACGCCCAGAGAGCCGGATCAGAACTTGTTCAGGGGACAGTGTTTTGGTTCTGATCGCAAGGAAAATGGATTTTAACAATCCTGTCATTCGTGCGCCATGAGGACCAAGGTCATGTATGCTTACTGTAACCTTTGACCTTTGACCCTTCTGACTCAGCCGCCTGCGGTGCCCTGCTCATCTACATCAGCACCGACTACGTGTTCGATGGCCGGAACCCTCCGTACGGCGAGGACGACTGTCCCAACCCACTCAACCTGTACGGGCGGAGCAAGCTGGACGGAGAGAGGGAGGCGCTCAAACACTGCCCAGGTAAAAACAGGCAGGCGACAGGCAGGAAAAACTCCTCTTTAACCGGAAGAAACCTCCAGCAGAACCAGAACCGGGTCAGCACCAGCGGCCGTCTGACCCGGCTGGAGGTTGGAGACGACAGAGCAGAAGAACTGAACCAGGAGAACTTTCTATGTCACAGTAAAAAGTTATGATAACGCAGACTGGAGAGTAGTAGGAGAAAACGGTGAGGTGGTCAGATTGCCTGCAGCCTGTAGCGTCATGACCACCAGCAGCTCAGGGTGACGTCGTGGTTCATCGGCGGGCTGAGCGCTCTACCTGTTGCAGGCGCGGTGATCCTGCGTATTCCCGTCCTGTTCGGGGAGGTGGAGTCTGTGACGGAGAGCGCTGTGACGTCGCTATGGCAACAGGTCCAGGAGGCGACAGAGGAGCGGCGGGTGCTGGACCACCTCCTGCAGCGCTTCCCCACCGACGCTCGAGACGTCGCCGCCGTGTGCAGGAAGCTCGCCGAGAGAGCGAGACAGGTGGGAGTTCAGAGCGCCGGCGCTCCCACTACTGATGATGATGATGATGATGTCACAGATCAGTTTGAACTGTGGATGTGTGAAAGCAGGTTCATCTAAATGAGTTCATTTTGACTGGCAGATCCTCCAAAACAAGTAAGAAAACAGGAAATGACTCAAAATAATATTTAGTGACGTTATATAATACATATCAAATATTTTATATCAATCAGTCCAGGAATGAAGCCAGCAAAAGTGTCTGCTCCCTTCCTGATTTCTGATGTTTTGCGTGTTTGTCACTCTTCAGCGTTTTAGGAGATCAAACCTGGTTAAAGACCAAAGCAGAGCAGAGCTACGATCACTTTGTTTTTCCAGAAAGAGCTCTGCTGTCATAAATGATTCTGTTTCTTCATTATTTTTATCGAGGCCTTCTCTGAAGAATCGCCATCGTTCCGTGTATCAACACCGTCTGAAAAATTGACTGCTTCACTAGCCTTCACATCTACACAGCTCTGCTGATATGCTAATATGCTAATGAGCTAATATGCTACTGAGCCAATAGGATAGCGAGCTGATGTTGGAGCCAGGTCAAGTAGTGAAAATGTCAAATAACGAAGAGTTCCCAGCCAGGTGTCTGAAACCAAATCCGTTTCTCTCAGCAGGATCCGTCCATCCGAGGAATCTTCCATTTCTCCGGCAAAGAGCAGATGACCAAATATGAGATGGCTGTTGCCATGGCGCAGGCCTTCAACCTGCCGTCCAATCACCTCGTACCTGTGAGTCAGCTGATTGTTTTATAGTTTTCCTCGGACATTCACTGTGACCTGCTGCCGATGATTTTAAGCGGCAATGATTGGAGTTCTGTTGGTGGTTCTGTTGCATGGTCTCATGCCGTCTCGCCGTCCGTCCACAGCTGACGGAGCAGCCGGCCGGGTCCGCTCCTCGTCCAATCAACAGCCAGCTGAACTGCTCCCGCCTGGAGCAGCTGAACCTGAGCGTGGAGCCGCGAGCGTTCTCCGTCGCCATCAGCGAGTGTCTGTGGCCGTTCACGGCCGACAAACGCTGGAGACAGACCGTCTTCCACTGAACCCGTCCTGCTGAAACGGCACCGGTCCACCCGCTTCAAGCTTCACAATGAATGTTTTAGTCTTTTTTTTTTTTTTTGTCCTTTTTGAAGAGTGAAACACTGGGAGGGAGGGACAGAGGCAGGGAAGGAGGGGGCCACTGCGTCTCCAGATGATCTGCTGTGGAAACTGAAGTGATGCTGTCAGTGGAAGCAGGTTGAGCTGAATATTTCCCTTCAGGACCTTGATTTCAGTTTAGCTCTGGTTTAGTTTCTGCCCATGAATCTGATTACACTGAAAAAAAATGATATTACTGCTTGGACTCGAGCTCTACGGTGTCCCACAGAGGACAGGAAGTGACAATAAAAGAACGTCATCCTGATTTCGTTTGAATGTCATCTAAGGTCAAGATCGAGTTCCTGGGTCCCGACAGACCGCAGGGGTAATTATAAAGCCATGAAGTTTAACTTGAATTACGTTGGTGTCGGGCTTTATTGCCAACAGCATTCCTGATGTTTGTGTCCAAACAGGAAACATGGGGCAGGAATCAGTTTTTTTTTTAATCCAGCCTTAATCTGGCTGTGAGGGAAGGGGGCTTGACGCCTCAGTGTTTAATAATCTGACTCCAAGGTTTAACATGCCGTATGTTTCAGAAAAACACCAGCCGGGTTTTAGATCCGGTTCAAAAAGCTGCTAAACATTCAGGTGTTTAGTATAAATACGTAGGTTTGAGGTAGTTCTTTATGCACGTTGGTGGTCACGCGTTTGTTTTTTCACCTGCTACTTTGACAGTCACTTCACCCAGTCAGTCTGTCAGACAATCTCAGTCAGTGAACAGGGGAGATAATGAGAGCAGCAGCAGAACCCTGTGACGCCTGTAACATGTTTTCCTGGAGCTTTGACTTAAATAAAGAACTGCATTTTTGACCGACGTTTTGGAACTGCTTAAGCCAGAAACCCGCGGCGCCTCGAGCGGCTCTTTGAACCGAATGACGTCTCAAGTGTTTGATTATTGAGTCGTCAGACAAATAGTCACTACAACGACTTTGATCAGTTTGGTTGAAGGTGGAGAAAATGTGGTGACAAAGAAAGTTGACACATCAATGGGCTTAGTTTCCAAGAGTGAGTTGAAGCATTTCCATAGGAAAGAGCGACAGCACCCTCTGCTGGCCAAAGCGGAGAACAACGTTTTAGTGGCTCATCTGAAGTCATCCTGCTGACTACAGATCCTAGGAAATCGCAATAATTGTGAGTTTAATGAGACCGGCATAAGTATGTTTGCGGTGAAAACGTGTCTTAAACAATAAGTCATCCGTATCTTAAGGCTTAAAGAATATTATGCAAAAAGTGGCTATGTTGAAAATTTGGTCCTTTTTAGGTGGCTGTATGTAAACAATCAATGGCGGTTTTATTAATTGTCACTTTCAATTTAACTGAGATATTGTGTTTGTTCAAAGTCCTTAAAAACTTCTCAAAATCCTCTTCAGAGTATGACTAAACGCCCCAAATATCATCTAGAAATTGGAAATAACGCATTACGTTACTTACAGATTTTACAAGCCATAGGTCGTGGAGATCTGAAATTCGGTATGTAGGTAGATCACCCCAAATCAAGAAAAAAGCTCTTCGAAGTAACCCCTGAAATGTACAGGGAGGTGGCCGTTTTGGGTCAAAGGGGAAATTTGGGCCATTTTTCACTTTCACGTACGTCAAACTTCAACAAACCCTTCCTTAGGATTTTCCGGCTTCATTTTTGATAAGAATGCGGTTAAGGGTGGGTCATTAAAAATGTCGTTTTCACATACGCTCAGGGGGCGTCACCAAGTATCAAACTTGGCATACTGGCCAGAGCAAACAAAATGCTGTAACGTTCACAAAAAAAGTTGAAATGGGACCAAACTTGGCCTTAGCGATCCTGGTTGGATGCCTGAAGATCCTATGTCGTCATAGTCTGACGTCATAGAAGTCCCAGGAAGTGACTTATTCGTACTTGGAAAGCTCCGTCTCCGACCCACCCCCTGACCTAATCAAGATGGTCTTGTTTCAGAACACAGACAACAAGTAGGTCTCACTTGCTTTTAAATCACCAAGAGTCTTCAGTGGCGGGCGTGGCTGTGGCGGCGTGGTGAGGTCACGGATGACACAGACGTTCGACTCTAAATTCCATAAGTTCCAGATAATCTCGCAATTATGAGATAAGATTTCGTAATTACAAGGTAACAGGACACCACCAGGAGTGTTGGATGAAACAACCTGGATGGGCAACTGAAAGAGCTTCTTGAACCTCTGGTGAAAAACAAACAAAACAAATGTGGGACATAAATGTTGCACAGCTTGCATTTACTCAGAATAATGAGTAAGTTATTCTGCACAATCACAACAGAGAAAACAAACACAAAATTTGGAAATGTCCAATAGGAAGGATGGATTTAAATATTTTCTAATGCATTCTATCAAAGCAAGAACGTGCTCATTTTCTTGCTTTTATTTTTACCAGTGGAATATTCAGTTCACATGCCTGCTCATCTGTGTACAAACTCGAGCAGGCGGCTTTATGCCTGAGGATATACGGGATTTGTCTTATTCCCACACATTATTATTACCGCAGGGCTTTGATCTTATGAGCTCTCCTCGGTCCACCTATTGACATAAACTGAGGCAGCACGATTTCTGAAATCCCACCTTGCACGATCTCTTTGCCCATCAGATTTTTTTCGTGATCATTATCATGCCAAACACCTACTCAAATAAATGTCAGTAAAAGTCAAGACATTCATCTGACTCCCGAAGGCAAAACCGTCATTTACCATAAAAAAAAAAAAGGAAAAAAAATCACTATGATTCCACGCTGCTCAAGGATGTGAAACCAAGGACCGTATCCTAGTCAAGTCATATTAAAGAATGCACCAGTAGAAGATGTGTTTGTTACTGGTTTGTGTCTGCAACAGTGAGAAAGCATTTATCTGATTAAAACAAAACAAAAACAACAAAAAAAACCCATTCTAAAGGTAAAATCAATAAATTCCAATCAGGTCCCAGCTTGTTTAAAGCCCCAGAGCAATATATATATATATATAAATATCCACAGAAACCTTGGCTTTCTGGACTCATTTGTGCATCGCTGTGCATTACCAAGGCAACCGAAGGGACAAACATTAGCATTTGGATTAATAAGAATAGGGTGTTGCTTTTGTATGCAAAACGAATAGTTGCTGGTGATGGATGAAAATTCATGAAGCTTATACATGCTGTTCTCCTCTCAGTTTCACACAGACGGACCCTCTGGCATCTCTAGTTGATTTCCTCACAGCTCGTGACAAAACACTGTTTTAAAAACCTCCCGTCTCCCTGTCCCTGTCCCTGTCCCTGTCTCTGTATCTGTCTCACTCTCTCCAGAGAGGACAATGCATCACCAGAGCTTCTTCCAGCCCGGCAAATATTTTGCCACATAACAAGTTGAAGTGGAAATGACACGTGAGGGAGAGTCAGGTTTTTAGTCAATGTTCATGAGCAGGTACAGGTTGATGATCTTGTGATGCAGTAACTCATTTATTATAAGGAACATCCTGTGCAGGAGTGACGCTGACAAACCATGATTCAGGTTCTCATCATTCCGGCCTTTTGGGGATTGATGAGACAAAAGTCTGGACAGTCTGGGTCTTGTTACATCTGGTCCTGAAATTAACAGGATTTCAGAACCAGAACATCACGGCGACAGTCACACACGGTGGTGTGATGGTTAGGAGCTGGTTTGCTGCTTCAGGGCCCGGAACCAAGAATTCAGCAGAACCCCGAGCGCGAATGTCTGACCATCGATATGCGATCTGAAATTCAAGAGCGTCTAGGCTCTGCAGATGGACGGCGTTTGGAAGATCCCCAGCAGGTTCACGTCTGCATGGCTCAAAACAAACCACCTTAAAGTTTTGGAGCGCTCCAATCAGAATCTGGACTTTAATCCGACTGAGATGCTGGAAAATCAATCAATTCCAATCAGGTCCTGACAGAGGTTGCTCATGCCGCCCAAAGTGTCTGAATCAGAACAACTCAAAAAACAAAGCAAGCTGTATTCGTCAAGCTGTATTTCTCATATTTAGACTGAGGGCGGCAGGAAGCAAGCATGTAGTTGCAGAGGTTCGCCACCAGGGGGCATATCGAACACAATAAGTGGCGGTAATTCTGGGACGTGAGGGCTGCTGATCAACCGAGACGCTAATCTTTGCTCTAATACCTGTGTGGTAACAGGTAAAATATAAATTAGTAGATGATTGAAAGCAATGCATTAAGTGTGCTAGGAGTTCCTGCTATTGTGGGGAAAGGTGGGTCAAGTGTCCAACAGTTCATAAAGATTTATTTATGGGGCAAGCCAATGGCAATTGAGCAATGCAATGGCTGCTAGCTGACTCCATCCTTGCAGAAGCTTTTTGTACACGACAAACGGACACCAATATTTAGCACTTAATTAGCAATGATTAGAAGTGAAACAGCACCACTTCGGCATAAACAGGTTTCGTCCTTTCTGGCTGTTGCACGACACACCTTGGCTGTTTTCACACATCTCATCACCGGGCTGGCAGTTGCCATCTTGGCAACATAAAAGGCGTCAACACAGGAGAACTCTTCAACTCCCTTGTTTCCCACCTCAACACATGAAATTAGCTGTTTGACAGAATCAACGTTTCGAGCTGCTTCGGTCGGACTGTGCAAAACAACCAACACTTCTACAGAACGGCAGAAGTTATTGAAAATATTGATGATTGATTACGAGATATTGGCGTAATCTGTACTCAAGAAAGGAAACGCTGCTGCTGTGCGTGATCAGCCTAAAATTTGAGCTTCCTACCACAACAAAAAAAAAAGTGGTAATCGTACCATTTATGGAATTACTTGTCATTCGCTGAAATATATAACTTTAAACTTACGGGTGACCGGCGGAAGTCAATATTGTGACGCGTGAGTCTGACAGTGGATTCATTCATGTTTCTACAGAACAAGCACAGCAAGAGGTCAAGAACAAACAGGAACGTTTTGCATTTTGCACTAGGCTCACCGAGTGCACACATTTCCTTCTTGCTACATTAACAGTGTACCATTTGAATGAACCATGCTGCAGACGATGCTTACGGCGTTCACTCTCTGTGACCCAGTTCACCCTCGGAGCCGCGACTGGGCGCGTCCGAATCTCAGGCATGACCCGCGCAGTTAAACGCTATGCAGCAACGTAAGCGAGGAAGACCAAGTGCAACTTTCAGAGTTTTTAGTCGACACGGAGCAAAACCAGTGCTGCTGGTTTTGACTGCAGGAAGAACGTTCGAGCAAAAGTGAATGTTTTCAGTTTCGCTTGAATTGGTCTGTTACGTAAAATCTGAATAAAACCTAAATAAAATACATTGTGCTTGTGAACTGTGGGATAAAAAAATAATCACACAGGGGAAATATTTATAACAATATTTCAATTTTGACCTTTTTTTATTGGTCAATGAAAAAAGGGGCATTGGACACACCTGACAAAGGAATAGATGCTGATCATTTCCACTGACACTTTAGTTTCTCATAACTGCAGTCAGTAGTCGTACTGCATGTCCTGCAATGAACAATATTTTAATTTCCTGACACCATTTGCACCAGAGACATGTTGAACCATTTGCCTTGAATCAAGTCACTGATTAGGTCAGGTTGACAGTGTTTCCGTCCGTCTGCTTTTCTTTTGCTTGTTTCGGGTTATTGTGTTCAGAGAAGCATGCAGCTTCTGGCCCCCGTAATGAAAGCTGGTGACTCGATTCGAGACTTTGTGAGGCCCCTGTGATGAGGCTCCCCTCTGCAACCGTTTGCTGGCTCCTGGCCGGCTTCAGCTATCGGCTCGGACGCGTTTTCACTGAAGCCAAGGAGTTGCTTTTGCGTTTAAGTCGAAGAGCCTGTGAAAAGCAAGTGCTGCGTCGCAGAAAAGTTTGAATGCGTCTGTGTCATTACAGCAACAAGGCCGATCACAGGCTGCAATCGCTTGACGCTGCAAATAAGAAAAACCCCAGAGAGGGAATCTGTTTACGCCTCGCAGATTGAGTTCTTGGTGTACAGCTGTTTCGGTTTCCTTTTTTATGAAATAGCCTGAATTTTTTTCGTGAGGGAGACAGAGAGAGTCAAGTACTTTTTATTTATTTATTTTTATTATGCATGGTGTTTACTGATTCATTCCAGCACGTTCCAGGCGTTGAAGCATAACGCAAACTGGTTTTCTGACAAGGTTTTGATTCAAAACAGTTTGACCAAAACATTCAAACTAACAAACAAAACAAAACAAACTAAAAAAAAAAAACAAACAAAAAAAAAAAAACACACCAGTTGTTGCATCTCTGTCTCAGCTTCCTGTCAAGGAAACATCAGGCAGAACAAGTTGGTAATGACACCGTAGCTCCTTCAATCCTCCTGCTTTGTTTAATGAGTTTTTCCGGAAATTTAATATTTAAGAGCTTTACGACTTTCTTTTTTTTTTTTTAATTTAATTTAATTGTTTTTATTTGTATGAAGCTGGTTGCAAACGAGGCCAATAAAATAACACCAAATAACACCAGCCGCAAAAAGTGACTATTAGCGCCGCTTCAGCTAATTTAAACAAATTAGAACCGGAAGTGCGTGGATTAGCGCTTCAAAATAAAAGCGCCAGACCCACCCCACCCGCCAGGTCACTCTTATTTTGATGGAGCCTGACCGGAAGTGGTTGCCGTGTTTGCCGCTGGCTTCCCTCTCCCCTCTCCTCTCCTCTCCTGCCGGATCCTCAGTGCTGAAGGTGGGAGTTTTGTTGCGCGCCGCGACCAGTGGATGTTTTCCCCCCTGTCGGCTCGGAGGACCGCGAGAGCTGCGAGAATCGGACTTTTGTGGATTTTCAGAAGATTTCCGACTTATTTCCAAGTCGAAGCCCCCCCCCCCCCAAAACACCCCCCCCCCCCTCCCTCCCTCCGGCTCCAGCTCCCCCAGCATGGGCAGCATGAAGAACCCGCTGTACTGGGCTGTGCTGATCGGAATGACCATCCTGTTGATGGAGCAAGGTAAACATGTTGGAGCGCTTCTGCTGGGCTTTCCCTGCGTGCTGCCGGGTTTGTTGGCAATTCGGCGGGGACGCTTTGGCTGATGTCTCCGCCGCATCATGACTGCCGGCTAAGCTTCCACTTCAGTAAAGCGATTAGTGAGATGCGGCTGAGCGCGCCTGGAACGTCCCCGGGAGTATTTTTACACCGGTAACGTTGCGCTGCGTCCTCTGAACCGTCTCCTCTTTGAAAGTTTAATCCTGCCTCCGGATGATCCCCCAAGTAGTCTGGTGGTTGATCTTTTATGTCTTTTATTTTTATTCTATTTATTCTATTTATTTATTTATTTATTTATTTTTGTGTCGCATGCCAGTTATAAGTACAGAAGCGAGAGGAGGTGAAGTGTTTCTGCAGCGTCTTTGTGATGCACCTGCGCGGCGCGGCTCTCCCCCTGTTGTTCTCCCGGCTTCCCCGCGCTGCAAAGTTGACGGCGCATTAGTTCTTTAATTCGCATCGACAGCGTGGTCAGGTCACACAAGTTAAGCCGTGTATTCCTCTCCAGGGCTGGAGGGAGGTGATGGGGTCCTGGAACAGCCAGGCACGTGCAAAGGGGGGGGCGAATGGGGATTGAACCCCTGCCTCTTTTATCCTTGATGCCCCTTTTTGAGTTTTTTGTTTTTATTTTTTAAAGAATTATTATTATGATTATTATTATTTTTTAAAACCTGTATTTCAGGAGGCCTGCTTTTCTCCTCGGCACTAATATTTAGCCAAATATTATATTTAGTAAAATAAACTAGTCTGGCTGCCCTCAGTCTAATAATGACTCTCAGTTTCTGCCTCCATGTTGTTCAGACTCTGGGTCCATGGTGAGGAGGAGGAGGGGCCGATCTGCACCTCTGACTATCAAATTATGGGCAAGAATATTTTTTTATAAACTGGTTTGTGAATAAAAACGTTGGTCTGACGTTAGAAAAACTGTTTCTATTTATATTTTCATAATTGTCCTGCAATAGCGGAACAAAACCCGCTTCAGTCCTAAACACAGAGAAGCTCCGGCTGCAGAGAAACTTCTGACTTTAACTTCATCACCCTGCTAAAAGCCCGGTTCTACAGACAGTCTGGGTCGGTACCACTGACAGATAGAAACAATGTCTGTCTTTATATCAGTCATCCTGATATAAGACACTGCGACTGTCACCTCAAAGCCCCGGTGCCACCTGGTACCACCTGGTACCACCCGGTACCACCTGCTGACTGTTCGCTCTGCTTCTCCTTAACTTCACTTCCAGGCGGGTCAAAGCCGCTGCTGAAGGGATCTGGCCTGGAGGTGACCGGCTGTAAATAGAAGTTTCTGCAGAGCCTCAAGTGTTAAAAAAAGATTCGGCCCAATTAGAGGTCACACAATAAACATCAGAGAAAATACTGGAGCTATAATTAGAACCTCAGCATAAAGCCAAACATGCCACAATTAAATGAATTAAAATGTCCACAAAGCATCAAGGGACTGACATAGGGGCCACCGGGGGATTCAGGTAGATTCCAGGTAGATTACAGAGATGCACAACGCAATGGCTGTTCATGCAGGGCCGGTCCAAGGTAATATGGAGCCTTGGACAGAACCCCCCACTAAAAAACTCTTCCTACTAAGAACCTCAGCATCACTAACATGTTTAAACATTGATAAGGTGAATCTGTGAGAGGGAGACCAGGTTTATTGGCCCAGTTTAAAATCAATCACTGATTATTGGTTGTTTGCTGTGATGTATTTGTGAACAAACCCAACTACTACACAAAGATTACACCATATTGTTGCCATGGTAACACAACAATCACACTATCAAGATGACTCTTTAAACTTTTACAAAGTAAACTTCCTAATTAAATCCTAAATTTATCCTAAATTGATCTGAGACAGCTACAGTCTCAGATCAACTCAGCCCGCCAGGACTGTCAGCAACAGAAACAGCAACTTTATTCCTGTTGGGGAAAATATATTACATTTGCTTTGCATTTTCCCTGCATGATGGCAACGATGTAGTGGGATCCAATTAAATTCTTTAATAAATTAATATGGGTTGTTGCTATGTTGTTGTTTTAAGACCTTGTTCGATGTGCCCTTCTTTAACTTTGAGCCCCTGCCCCTCCAAAGGTCTCTGCACGGCCCTGGGAACAGCTCAGTATGTCCAACCTTGTCTGCACCTGGCTTTAAACAGTCTGTTCATGCGCCAGACTTGAGGGCTGCTGATACGGAGCTCTTGCCTGAAACAACCCAAATGTGAAAATCAGGCCCCGATTTAAACATTGTGGATTTTATTTTTTTTTTTCTCCCTTCTACTTTCAAACTCTTGTCGCCAGTTTACAATTATTCTGCAATTCCTCTTTGTCCTTCCATTATTACCCTTGGAGTCAGGATGGAATAGTTGATGAATCAGTGAAATAATGAAATCAATAAAAGAGAGGGGGGGAGAAAGAGATGTTGTAGGCAGCCAGTGAACATTTTGTCCTCAAAGTTAATGTGTTAGAATCAGAAAAATGGCCTCGTGTTTAAGCATTTCAGTTTGACAGGGATCAGACTGTCATGGCCGGAGCAGCAAGTTCCAGAGATGGGTCGGTTGAAGTCGGTCAGTAACGGCTCCAGAGGGCTTCAGAAATCAAAGTAAAGAACAAAAAACGCTCCACATACATTAATTATACACTTTATGTTTTTTGTAGTAGATGCAAGTTCTTCCAAAAAAAATTCAAGTTGCACTTTGGATTGTTATTACACCCCTAATTCAGCTATTTCTAGTGGTTGTATTCTACGCATTTTGGAATATGATTTAAAATGTGAAATGGGGAAGTTCACACGGCAAACTTATTTCAGTTCGTTGGGGCTCGTCGCTCGTGACGGTCCCCAGTGACGGCTGGCGCTGAAATGCATTTGTCGTGTTTTCATCCACGGCTGCCATCGTCTTTAATAACTCATCGCATACAAGCTGATCGTAACTTAATGTCTTCTTCAACGGAAACACTACAACTGCAAAATTCTGTTTGTTCGACATGAGCTGAATATAGACAGCATTTGTAACGGAAAAGCAGCTGGTACCTATCAAAAGTTGTCCAAGGTAAGAACCAATCGTCCGCAGCGTCGTACGGGGAGGGAAGGCTTGGTCATGTGGTCCGATCCGACCAATAAAGCTACTGGTTGTCCAGATAGGTGTCTGGGCAACCTATCTGGCTGTCCAGACACAGTTGCACAGGCATGCACTCTGCATCACAGGTTGTTGTTGCTCCTCTGCAGACCAGTCAGGGGCCAATACCGGGCAAATGAGCGTCAGCTGGACTGACTTAAGGCACCGGCGCTGTGTCTGTCTTCCCCTGATCTCCATCCAGATCAAACCAATCTGGTTTGATTTGCAGAATCAGATTATTGCACACAGAGTGAGATAAGAGTGATCACTGAGTTAGTAGCGTACTTAGCGGTACGACTGGAGCTGATCGTTGAAGGCGAACCAGCAAGATGCGCTACCAGGACAACAACACCCCGAGACGACCTTGCAGTTTTAATCGGGGTTGTTTTAAAATGCTCTTTGCTCTGAGAGCCGAGGAGATTCTCTATGTGGGTTAACATAAGTCTGCATTCCGTTTTATTCAGCGCAGGTTCTAAAGAGCCGAATGAATGTTTGTAGTCTCTGCAGGAAATACGGATATAAAATGATCTGAAAATATTCAATATTTAGTTTTGTACAAAAAAAAAAAAAAAAAAAAAAAATCTGCGCCCGGCAGAGAAATTTCCATTAACCATGAAGTGCAAGGAGATATTTCATGTTTATCTTAAGAGATATTTTAATTAAGTTAGACACGTAGATAAATGTAACTCATTAAAAAAAATAAATATGCAATCATCTGTGGTTAACGAGAGCGAATGTAAACGAGTGGAGAAACTCCGGCTCGGTGGCAGTGGGACTTCTGTCCCCCACTGCTACGCAAAACCGTTTCACATAGGATTTGCTGATGTAAACCCTCTGGTAGGAAACGGGAGTGTGGATGCATTCCTGCAGATGTTACAACATCCATTGAAACGCTGTTGAACTTCAGTGCGTGTGCGTGTGAATTTGTGAAGGGAATTAACTTCACGACTGATCTATTTGAAGCTGCCGTGCGTCTGCCTCATTCTGGTGGATGGTTTTTAGATTTGACTGACAGTCTGATGTGCATCTTATTACAGCCCCCACATGTTCAGCGATGCGTCTTGGTGCCACTCCCGACTTTCCCGTCTTCGACTACAAAAGCATCTGTTCCGCTGCGGATTGCAGAATGAAGATGCGTCTCAGAGTGAAGCGAAGGAGTTGGGACCAAGAGTAGAGAGGGGACGCATTTAATGCACTGCTCAGTTAGGGTTTTCCAGTGTGCGTCGATTGTCTGAAACAGATTTTCGCATGATGATCCAGTTTTCGGTTTCCGGACTCGGGGAAGAAGCACAGATGCACCAGTCAGACTTTGACTAAACCCTTTTTGGATTTCAGGTTCTGTTTCCCATTTTGGATGTTAACAATATGTCAGGTTCAGCAGTGTGGCTCGAAACAAAATACAACACACATGAGAGTGTCACAAGAACTGGGATGTTTTAGTTGGATGAGTATCATCCAATATGAGTATCATTTTCTATCAGTACAAAACTAGCAAGGTGATGAAAGGTTGAAAGGCAGAAGCGTTGGATGGCAGACAGAGGATGTACCTGTGGAGTTATTTCAATGACAGACGGAGTGAATTATGGATGGGCATTGAATTATGAATGTTCCAGAGGTCATTACACTGTATGTGATCTGAGGGTTCAAAGTCTGTTTGATACGTCACCATCTTGTTTTAATTCAATATGTTTCTGCCACCTCAAATAAATATGTAGCGTTTAATTAAATTTGGTAAGAAGAAGGTGCACTCTTAATAAGACAGAGGCTATGTCCTCTTCTTCTCCTTATTATTATGTGTGCGCCTCAAGGTCAAAGGTCAACCCTTGAGCAAAAGATAAAAACGTTCTGTGTGGAGCTCTTTTATAAGACCATCTGGACTGAAACCAAAAGCAAACAATGCGAGATTAAATTAGCGCGTCATTAAAGTACGACAACACTGAGGTCGCTTGAGGTCAAAGCTTTCAGAGATGGAATATTTTCCACTCACCCAGATTTTGAAGGTGATGTTTAGTTTCAAATGAAGTAAAATTCACCCTGAGGCCAACAAAGACAGAGGCTGAAACTTACCGCTGGTCACACCAGATAATACACACACCCTAGTATGTGCATCATTTGGAGTATTCCGATACCTATTACGTATCACAACGTGTTTCAAAACACTTGACCAAAACTGGTTCAAGATCCGACCAATAAGTGGGGGAAACTTCCAAGGTACATCCTTGCAAATGTCCTTTGACTGAACTAAAAACATGTTTACCGATTTCTGATTCATTCAGATGTTAAATGGAGTCTCATCC
The DNA here is from genome assembly GCA_010277015.1 of Poeciliopsis turrubarensis. Classification (NCBI taxonomy): domain Eukaryota; kingdom Metazoa; phylum Chordata; class Actinopteri; order Cyprinodontiformes; family Poeciliidae; genus Poeciliopsis; species Poeciliopsis turrubarensis. The sequence continues at coordinate 294,542 of VMRN01000075.1, forward strand.
ACTAACGACTCAATACAGAAGTAGAGGAAAAAAAATAAATTATGCTACCAGAATTGAAAAATTGTCATTGACCTTGGAATTATGGGGAGTGCTCACATTTTATATATATATAAATATATTCTCCTTCATTAGGGCAGCTCAATATATTCCCATCGCGATGTCAGTGTCTCTCAATGTTCATTTTGCAGAAGATTATTTGGAATGAATCGGTTGCTAGCTAATGTATTCCAAGTGTTGTGAACTTGCTTTTTTAAAAATTTTTTTATTATGCTAAAATAACGTGTTAACCAAAGATGCAGATCCTGAAATCAGACACAAATGGCTTTGCCCGAGAAACTGGAAAGATGGAATCAAAAAATAGACAAATAGAGAGATAAAAGGACCAGTACAGCAACTGATGTGGTCATTGCAATATTTACTTTTATTGTCAACATTGCAAGATTTTCTAGTATCATGCTGATCTTCTCTGTTTTTAAAGGTATATCTTAATTTTCCAGCTATGGATCAAGCCTCCCGAACAGTTACCGAGATTCCACTCAGTCACACCAAGCCTTTTTAGTCTGCTTTAGTCCAACTGTGGCTTGTTTGTCCTTATAGTCCGGTTCATTTGGGGAAGTGTGAATGCGCAATTGAGCTCCGATGCAGACCAAAAAAGTGAGCGACAGAGTTGAGAATGTGTTTTACATTTGGTGAGCAACCAAGAGTTGAATTGGATGACTTCAAGTTTGACCAAAGTAGATATATCTGCAAGTTGTGTTTATTAATTTAACAAGCAGGGGCGTTGTTAAACTGTGAAAGGGGTGATCTGTGCAAGCTGGGATCTTCTCATGATGGTGACCAGCTGGGATCTTCTCATGAT